>MU228496.1:60977-90597 GCA_018584345.1 Thuja plicata | reverse complement strand
TTCATTTGCAATAATATCATATCTATATATACATGTTATCTTATGATCATACTGACCCCACAGTAGGTAGATCCCTTCTGTGTTCTTTGTATGTTTATGTGGTATTTCCCTTGATTTGTCTTCATTTGGGGGCATCTCGTAGTAGAAATGTAATCAGTAGAGTTGTTTATGTTTTCGTCAAATCCATTACTCCTATTAAAGTGTTAGCAATGAATTTAACGTGGGGGCATATGCTCTACTCACTTTTTGCACACACGCAAGTTCAAAATATTTTCAAAACTTAAAAAAAATTTCCCTTTATGGATTAAATACTAATCCTTAAAGCATGGATATTTATTTACCTTATAGGATCTCTTGATCCCTCTAGTTTAAATTTATATGGATCTCTTGATCCCTCCAGTTTCAATTTACAATTTTTTTGATCCCTTAAGATCGAAAGGTTTCCTTAAGACCGGATCTCCCTGATGGGTTGAATAGTGAGTAGCCACATTCACTAGGTGGTTCAACTCCATATTTCTAGTTGCACTGTTTTCTTGTGTGGTTCACAATGGGACATAAGTTCTCATTGGATGAGGTAATCACACCCTCTCTCTTTTTCTCCTTAATTGGTAATGTCTCTATTATCGTGATCTTAGTTTTGATAAAGACTTAAGTCCCTGGGGGCTTGAGGATTCCTTTGTTCCTTTTGATTTCAATAATATTATATGTTCTTCATGATCTCCTTTACCAAGAGTTTGCATTGAGTCCATACTCTTGCTAAAGTGGGGGCTATATGTATAGTCAAAAAATGGAAGTACTTCCATTGTAGACTGGTTTAGCCTTCTGAGTAAGTGGTTTAGGGTCATATCAAGCGCCTTGAATGGGTCCCTAACTTGGATCTGGCTTTTCCCCCTGTTTTGCCCCATTTCCACTTTTTCCATCTTATTTATGATACTCCAGATAGCAAAACTGGGACTTTGACCTCAGGGTCAAGTTTGACCTTTTTGGGTCAAGGTTGACCTCGACCTTGACCTAGGTCAAAATCAAACTTTTTTTGAACTAGGGTTCAACTTCCAGATTTCCATGGTTTCCGGATGTCGGGCTTTGAAAAGAGTTGATTCCCGCTTCCAGGTCATCTATTTCAGTCTTCAGAACAACAAATCTTAAACTATATTTAATATAGGACCTCTTCTAGGGGTATAGGTTTAATTAGAATTTAATTCTCCTATGTAGGCCTCTCTAGAAAATTGTGCCCTATTTTCATATATAAGGAATCTTTCTCCTCTCATTTTCTCTAACCACAAGCTAAGACTTGAACTATAAGAAAGAACAATCTAAGACAAAGACTTGAAGAGTGACGTCCAAAGGTGAAGAAGAAATATTTGAAGCAAGCCAAGTAGCCATTTAAGCATTCATCTTTTCTCAAGCATTGAAGCACTTCTCAAGCACTCAATTCATCAAGAAGATCCATTGGTGTCCATTGAAGGATTCAAGCTCCATGGAGCCCTCTTGTTGAAGATTTCTCCATCCACATTCCTCCAAGCATCTTCCTATTCCAAGATCCATTCAAGATTGGTATTGAAGATCTACAAGCAATTGATTTGAGATATCGTACATTCTACATTCTACATCCATTTGGTGCATAGATACTTGTGGATTCACGGATTCGAATCTGCCACAAGGGCTTCTACAAGCAAGGTGATTGTGTTCATTTACTTTGTTTTACTTATGCAATTTTAATTATACTTTGAGTTTAATTCTAAAACTGGGGTTTGCTTAAGGCAAACCCCTCCCCCCAACAAAAAAAAATCCATTTTTCTTGTAGGTATAGGTTCAAAACAGCATATCAGAGTCCAGATTCAGATACCCTTTTCGGTAAACTTTCAGGATCCGAAAATAGATTTCCTGTCGGAGACTTTTTAGGTTGATTCTGCCCTAGTTCAGAATCGGAAATTCTGGGTCAATGGGGACATTGACTTGAGGTTCAAAATTGGAACTGTGTCAGAACAGAAAAATATTTTTGGGTTTTGTTTGTTTCTGCATTTCTATTCCAGATCTGGTCTCAGATTTTCCAGAAACTAAGTACAGACCCTCGAAAGCGGAATTCTTCAGATCTGCAACACTTCAAGGTTAGTACTTTTCTCCTATTTATTTCAATTAAATTTATTAATCTTTCTAAACCTATCACACATTCAAATCTATAAACGGGCATTTAAGATCTTCCTCTTTGCTCTTATTTCCAAATGATTGATTCATTTATGCATTGATCCTTCATTTGGGGTTAATCAATTTCGATCCTTCATTTGTGTATCTAAGGATAAAAGGAGAGTATATTATTTACCCCCTACATTTCAAATACATATATTTCATACACAAAACATATTTAAATGTAATATTTCTTATGTTACAGTATGCACCATGAATAGCTCCACTAGGTACATTGTTCAACCGGCTAGATTGGTATACTTTTTATCTTATCACCATTGAAGAAAATCTCACTTCCTTATCTATTATAATCTTGATATGCATAGCTCGGTGATCTTGTTTGGATTTGGTCAAGCGAGTAACCAAATTTTCAGCAATAGTCTATAGAGTTGGTGCCTCACCGGTCACACAAAATCCAGTAACTCTATTGATTAACTTGTTTGTAATCTTTTGTTGCATGTCTAGTCAAATGAATTGATCGTGGACTCTGCTCAATACATATCTTATCCATTATGGAAGAAAATCATCAGGTATCTTAGCCGCATAAGTGAAACCTTTGTTCATCATATGCGTATGTTCCTCCTTTAAGCTTTGGTGATCATATAGTTTAAGAAACGCATTGTAGATTTTTTCAACTCCAAGTTCTTCCAGCTTGCAATGGATGAAAGAACCAATGTCTTATGTCAACAATACACCATAGGGTATCAAAGATAGGGCACCCAATTGATCATTCTCATTTTCCTTCATCAAGTGTAACTTGAATACGGGTCTTGGCTCATCAATGATGTCGACCAAAATAGGAGTATCCATAATGTCAACAATTAGTAGCAACATCGATTCCTATAAAGATCTTTGCAACACAAGAAATAACCTCGACTTCATCGATTAGTGTTCTTCGATAACCGATTGAATTTCCTGCTCAAAATCTCAATCCACAAACACAAATAACTCTTGCTATGGAATGTAAACAAGTGATCTTCAGTAAACCTTGATAGAATGTAAAGTGATAAATGAGTTTACTTTCTCATCTTCATAATGTTTTTGAATGTATTCGTTAAATATAACGGTCAAAAAATTCTTTCCACCGACCACAACGGTTAAAACATAACAATCATTATACACATGCACAAAAACAATTTGTCTTCACTAACCATCATTAACTCACAAATAGACATCTCAAATTGCATATGAATCTTACCGCTCATGAATTTAGGGGATTGGTAACTTATTTGACTATAAGTTCTCCCCCTAAGCAAATAATGTGCTTAGTTCACCGATGGATTCTCCACATTTTCTGAACTTGTGGAGTTCTCAGTCAACTCTGAAGAATTCAATTCTCTTTTCCTCACCCGTGTCTTCTTCATATCATTTCTGACGCCATCAGCATTAACACTTTCCTTCCCTTCAAGATTTTCAACATTGTTCACCAGTTGACCTCTGGTATACTTTCTTGCTCTGCATGATCTAGCAAGATCACCAAATTTCTTACAGATATAACAGACTGTACTTGTTGGATTCCAGGGTCCAACATTGCCTCTCGTTGACCTTAATCTACAATTCACAGCCACATGTGCATAGTTGTGACAATTAGAACATGTAACATTGGACGAGTTACCTTGATTTATAGGTCTCTAACCGTTGTAATCATATGACCATTGGTCTTTGATTCTCGCTCTACACTCATTAGCTCTATGTCCAAACTTGTTAGAATAATAACAAACTCCATGGAATGTATTAGATCTAACATTGCAGTTATTAGTTCTACCATAAGATTTTCATGATCTAGTTGTAGAACCTCTGGGTCAAACATTTGGACCAATAGGTTTAAACCAACATACATTAGCAGTATGACCTTCCTTATGAAAATTAAAACATATTGGTGTATACCTTCTCTTTCTAGTGTTGATGTTCACCTTGGGTGTTGATTTACCTCCAGCATTGATGTCCTTAGTGCCAGATGATTCACTAGCTTCAAAGTTTGAAAATCCTAAACATTGTTTCTCTCTATTCATCCTTTGTCTTCCAAGTTGTTCATCAAGTTTAGCAGATTTCTTTCTGAATTTATCTAACAGATCATTTGCAGCTTTCAACTCTTCTTTTATCTTTTCATTCTTTTTCCTTATTCCCTCATTGTCTCTTTCAATATTATATTTTTCTTCATTTGTGTCATGTAAGGGTTCCTGCAATATAGCATCCTCTTGCTCTGATCTGAATAGTTGCTCCAACTTATCTGTTAGGGTTTCATCTTTAGCCTTTAGGGCATTTTCAGCAATTTTCTTGGCATCCTTGACGGCTCTTCTTCCTTCAAGCTCTTCAACCATCCTGGCACACTGAATTTCAAGCTCTCTTTTCAGATTTGTCACTTCTCTTTTGATTCCACTATTTCTATCCATTAGATCTGCAAGTGCTTCCTCATATTCTTCAGACAAACTACCTTCAGAAAATTGTTCAATGTAATATTGACTTTCACTCAATTTCTCAACAAGCTCTCTTCTTTTATCAAGGGAATGCCTCAGCTTTTCCTTCAATTCATTGATAACTTTGCTTGCGTCCTCGAGCTTCTTTTCATACGTGTATCTATCTATGTTGAATTATAGGGATCTTTTCCTCAAGCAGTTAAGGTTAATATCAATAGGACCAATGCTCTGATACCAATTGTTGGAAATCTTATGACTGAGAGGGGGGTGAATCAGTACAAACAGGTAATGAACAAATTCAACCACCAATATGAATACCTACACTATTAACTTCCAAGCAACAAAGCATATAACTGAAGTAAACAAATGACTGTAAAAAATATCAAGCATCCACAAACTCAACACACATAACACATATTTTATCGTGGAAATCTTTGTAAGAGGGAAAAAACCACGGTGGGGATGACACCCACAAGCCCACTACTGTAGTAAATGAGCTTGCCCTATTAGGAGCTACAAATACCCTTCCTGAGGGTTCACCTTGTTAGGAGTGATTAGTACACTGTTAAGAGTACAAAAAGATCAGCTATGATCTACATTGCTAGAGGATTTCAAACCTCAATAAAGAAGTTACCCTGTTAAAGGATTTACAAATAAGACCCTGTTAAAGTTCACCCGGTTAAGGGATTTAACCTGATGTAACTGTTAGGGAACAACAAGATATGTTGATCTATAGAATTGCGTTGATTGCCTATCATATCATTTCTACTCCTTTTCTTCCTGATGTTGTATTGATCTTTGCTCCTTCAATTCGTGATCGCCCAATCTGAAAATACGATCGCAACCCTAAATCAAACTATTTAGTTCTCCTTAAATAGAACTGTTATTAGGTCACACAAGACCTAGAACTTTCCACCACAATCGACTCAAAATATTATCCAACCTCCTCGAAATTAGCATCAAGAACATCCAATATGTCATCCTCAAATGTATTACCAATATTTAGAACTAATATGATGGCCTCAGGTCCACCGCCTTAACCAAATTAATATGAAACTAATCGGTGATCAAATAGGTAAATTGCCTTCTCATTCAAAACATAATTCATTCAAAACTTGGTAAAAAAATGTTGTGGTTGGAATCATGGACTCAACTTACCTTATGAAAACTACATCTATGATCGCAACCCCTGAACCTTTCCTCCACTCGACCACTACCACATTCTTTGTATGATATTGTTCTTCCTGAACACCAATCAACATGTATAGTTCTTACCGGTCACTTCAATCATGATAAATGAATACGTTGCCATCAATGACAACCACTTATGCATCGACTCATGACCGCTCTTCATATCTCCTCCAAAACTACCATAATCCAACATATATAAGCACCTTGCTCATTCATTAACCCATCCAATATTTTACAATTGACCTAGAATTGACGTGGAATTGGAAAACAAGAATTGGTACATGGAATTAGAACTGAGGTATGGAATTGGAATTGAGAATTCAATCTTGAGAAGGGAAACCAATTCCCGTTTCCCAATTCCAGGTCAATTCCAACGAAAAAACGGGCGTTTTCCGATTCTAGGTCAATTCCAACAAACAAAAAGGATGGGCACGCCCGTTTGTTTGTTGGAATTGACCTAGAATTGGAAAACGGGAATTGGTTTCCCTTCTCAAAATTGAATTCTCAATTCCAATTCCATGCCTCAATTTTAATTCCAGGTTTTGAGGTGGAATTGAAAATGCTCATTTTGGACCAAAATTAGAATTGGCCTATACCAATTCACCAATTCCCGTTTTCCAATTCCAAATCAATTCCAGCATACTTCTTTGTGAGTCAAGGGAAGGCTTGGAAGAGAGTGCATAATAGAAATCATTCATGGGGGAGCAACACATAAATTTAAATTGTGATAGCACATTTCAGATTGAAAGCTAAAGAGCTTGAAGGGTTCAAAGTGTCAATTGCAATTGGTCTACAAACAAGCAATGTAGTAGTGTCGGATGGGCGAACTATAACCCATTACTTTATGTCATTCTTCTTGAGGGAGCTCACATAGTTCTGGGTGTCCAATGGTTACATTCACACGAAGAATTCTCGTAGAACTCTCAAATGATAACACTTATCTTTGTGGAACAATGACAAAAGGTCATCAAGGAGGGGTTATAGACACTTCAATACAATAGGCATTGACTAATCAAATATAGAAGCTTTTGAGATGGGATCAAGTCAGACAGATGACAACTATCTCCACCATTAAAGGGTTTCCTCTAGGTACCAATGACTTAGGGTTGGATTAACATCCTCTAAATATTCAATTTAATTGACCTAGAATTGGAAAACAGGAATCGGTGAATTGGTGAATTGGTATAGGCCAATTCTAAGTTTGGCCCAAAATGAGCATTCTGCCAATCCACCTCAGAACCTGGAATTAGAATTGAGGCATGGAATTGGAATTCGGAATTCAATTTTGAGAAGGGAAACCAATTCTGGTTTTCAATTCCAGGTCAATTCCAGCAATGGATTCCAAGTCTGATTGATTCCCCCTTGCTTGATGGAGATTTTGAACATAAACAATAACGATTTGCAAGATCAAGATTTTGGCTAAGTTTGGTAATTTTCTAAGAATGACGATTTTGCAAATCCAAATTAAAGATTTGGATTATTGGATTGATTTTGTGATGATGGAAAAATTCTGGAAGCTTTGAGCTTAAGTGTGGAAATCGGATTTTCTAAGTTGGAGAATTTTGGTCTCCCACCTTTGGTATTTTTGGCTAGTAGGCTCTTGCAAGTTTTAATTTTCGGCAAGCCCACCCATGCAAATTTCCAATTTATGGCGTGGCAGTTCATACAAGTTGCAAATCCTGGCGTGGTGGTTATGTCATTTTTTTTTGACATGACGGCTATGACTTGATTTTGGGAGTTGGAATTTTAACTTGCAAATATTTGGTAAATTTGAGCTTTGTGTAAAATCGATATTGGATGAAAATTTGGAATTTAAATTTTGGAAATGTTGTCGAAGTCTGGAATTTCTGGCGTGGTGGTTCATACATTACTTTATTTATGGCAAGTTGGTCCTTACAAGTTTTTATTTTCAACGAGCTCACCCTTAAACTTTTTCAACATCATGACCACCTCACCTTTAATTTCTACAGGCAACTTGGTGCAAATTTTCAATTTGGAAATGGTATTTGTGTTTAATTTTGACATGGCTTGAGTGGTGAAATATTTTTTGAGAAAATCGATTTTGACTAAGGCATTTTAATTATTTTGATCTTACAAGGGAAGTTTGGAAATAAAATTGAAAATCGAATTTGTATTTGAAATTTGGACAAAGAGTTTGGTGCAAAATCAAATCTTGGTATGGTGGTTCTTACAAGTTTTAATTTCTGACAAGCCACCTCTTACAAATTTTTAGTTTCTAGCAAGCCACCTCTTACAAGTTTTAATTTTTGGCAGGCCACCTCTTACAAGTTTTAATTTTTGGCAGGCCACATCTTACAAATTTCTAATTTTTGTCTAGGTGATTCTTACAAGCTTTTAATCTTGGCAAGGCAACTACTACATCAAATGTGATTTCTGGCTTGGTGGTTATGACAAGACCTATTTTTGGCAACCCAACCTTGGCATCATTTTAAATGTTTAAACTTGCTAGTTATAACTTGCTTTCACCCCTTGAAGGATTTCAATTTTTGTGCCGCAAGCCTCTTGTGTTAATTTTCGAAATTAATTATGGGGCCTTGAGTGGCAATTTCAATTTTAAATTTTTTAGGCCCCATGTTTGGTAAAATTCAATGTAGATTAAGGAACCTACATGGTGATAAAATCGATGCAAAATCAAAAACCCCATGCTTGGCATTTCAAAATTATTTGAGGGCCTACATGTTGCACATTTAATTTAAATCTCTTAGGTCGGCCCTATTCTTAAGGTGGCTAAAAGATCTTGATGTGGATTTAATCTAAGGGTGGTGATTTAATTGCAATTATTTAAACTTCCCAAGCAAGTCATCCCTCCTTGGGCATTTGAATGGGTATAAAAGGGGGCATTTGGACTTTATTTTCAAACACAAGAAAAGCGATTTTCCTATTTTCTTCTTGCAAGTCCAAATTTCTCCAGATCTGGGCAAGTTTATATGGTGAAGTGGACTCCATATAGCAACGAATTTCATGCCTAGGGTCTAAAGTTGCATTTCCAGCTTTGGCGAATTGATTTTGGCATCACTTTTAGCCCCTTTCACTTTTTTTGTTCTACCTTAGTGTGCGAATTTTCTCAGTAGTGGATGATGGCGAATTGATGTTGGCATCAACTAGCAACCCCAAGACCAAGCGAACAGCACCTAGGGCGTCAAGTTTTCATCATTTAACATGCAGATCTGATTATTGGAATGATGAATTTTATCAACTAGTCGGGCATGTTTGGTGGTTAGTAAAACACATTTCAATTTTAGAAGGGAGAAGCAACAACTTTAAGCCCTCATTTCATGAGATGTTGTGCTAAGGTATCAAAATTTGAATGCAGAAGTCTCAGATCATAATTCAGGGGCTAGCGAATTCATCATCTTGGAGGTCAATTGAGAACAATTTCATGTCCTAGCAACATTGCCAAATCATCTTAGGATCCTTCCTTGGAAGCAGTCATTTATTTCAACTTGGGAGGTATGAAGTTGGGGTTTTGCCATGATAACGATGACATTTTGCATAATTTAGCAATCTGATATGTGCATGATCATCTTCATTTTGGGTGCTTAATATTGTCTTTTATGCTTAATGTTGTCATTTGATGTCTCTTATGTTAAGGGAAAAATTGGGAAGGACTTAAGGTCGAGACCTTGTTGGATCTTTGTACTTGGTTACCACTTCCAAATCTTAAGTGGACTGATTTGAACAAGAAGGCAGCGAGTTGTCTTTACTTTTGTCTTTCAATCTCTTGAAAGAGAAGGAAGGAGCATGGCTGATTCTGCCCCCTCTAAGGGACAATGGTTGACTCAACTCAAGAAGGATACAGAGGATATGATGCCTGAGTCTCTCTTTCTATCTAAGAACAAGAAGGTTGGGGATACCAACCTGGGGTCAGACAACTTAGTGCAGATGAAGGATAGATTGACAAGAGGTAATTCCTCAAGGCCTAGAAAGAGGATGTTTCAAAATGGAATCATACAAGCAGTTGTTTTCCCTCCTACCTTGTCATGTCTAGAATTAATATTAGAATGTGCATTCCACTATGACTACCAATCCAAATTAGTCTGTTATGGCGAAGACAAGAGGGTACTTGCTAATCTAAGTGATCTAGCCATTGAAGAGGTATTTCATATTCCACACCATAAGGCTGACACTTTCATGACAAAGGATCAAGCGACCAAGCATTTCAAAGACAACATTGATCACTACCTTGACCTTGCATGTAAGGAATGGTTGAAAGAACCAAGGAAGCCACATTCGAGATTGCCTAGGTTCACAAGATCATATTTCAAAGAAGAGTATGGCGATCTCATCCTGATGTTAGGAAGAGTCATGGGTGTTCCAAAAGCTGCACTATTTGAACCATGGATGTACTACTTTATTGAGAATATAGCAAGTGGAGAGGTAATGTTTGATTGGGGACAAATCATAAGCGAGAATTTGGATCTCCAACTAAGATTGTTGCAAGACTCGAGGACATTCTACATGGGATCCTACCTTTTCTACATGACAGCAGGCTTGTATCAACATCATGGATTGAAATCTTTAAGCGAAGTAGGGAGAGAGCCAGGACAATGTGTGGTGCATGAGTGCTAACTATAGCTCCATCTGCACAACAACAAACACTTCAAGATATTTTATGATGCCTTTTCCATGAAGACAGTAAGAACATTACAAGAGGCTCCTCAAAGGTGTTTCACTCCCAATGCAAAGAAGTTGATAAAGAAGTATGGTTGTTGGTACATCCAGTTTCAGAGATTCGCCTATATCAGGATTGCAGGAAGTAATATCAAGATTGCAGGAAGTACATGTTCCCCAAAGAAGCTTCCAAGGTACCCACCCAGCAGATTGGTAGGGATGGAAGTAGCCAGGCAACTAGGCCACTTTGATAAGAATCAAAAGAAGAAGAACAAGGCAGGAGTTGTGTTTCCACTTCAGGCAGGAGCGGACAATTGCCACAATCCTACTGCCATGGCAGCAACAAAAGAAGAGTTAGAATTTTACGCCTTAGCACTCTATGAAGGAAGACAAAGTTTTGATCCTGACAAGCAAATCAAGGCAGCTGGTGGAAGTACATACAGACATATTCACCATATTGAAGATTATTGGGCTAAAGCGGATGATGATTTTGAAGTGAGGAAGAGAGCCTTCTCTAGACTTACAGTGGATATGATGAGGAATTACAAATGGAGAGGACTCGACATTCCCGATCAGCTAGTGGATGGTAAAAAGACATTAAGGGCAGAATTTGAATCAGTTAAGAAGCATGAATTGGAGTCTATAGAGTGGGATCAGGATCCTCCCTTGGAGACAGTAATGAAGCCAGTGGACTTATACACCAAGGATTGGTTTAGTATGAAGATGGCTCGATTGCAGGCAGGGGGTACCCCTCTCACATATAAGAAGATGAGGTTAATAGAAGAGGTTCTAGAAGAGTCTTCTGGACAGCATACAGATGTTGGCAATAGGTAGGTAATCGCAAGTAACAGAAAGAGAAAGGAGGTGGAGAGTGCAAAAGGGAAAGAGAAAGAAGGTGATGAACCACCAACAAAGAAGCAGAACTTGAATGTTGTACCATCCAGGGAGAGTTCCACTTCAATTCAGAACAAATTTGTTGGAGATGTAGAAGAGGAATCTTCACTTGAAGTAAGTTCAGAATCATCAAAGGGGTATAGCTACATTTCAGATTACTCTCCACTCACTCAGATTCAAACGGCTACAGATTCTTCTGCCCTTGAGAATAGAGAAGTTGAAACGATTGATGTGGATGCCCTATTAGTTGATGTTGGAAGTCGGGTGCCAAAGAGGACTGGTAAGGCTCTACCTATGGCAGATGAACCAAACTTGGAAGTAGGAAGGTGTACAACGCCACCATGGTTGAGAAAGCTCCTCAAGCCTAGGGGAGAGGTTGTGCCTCTGTGGCCGATTGAGAATATTGAAGAGATTGTAGATGAAGAAGTGATTGAGAAAGGGAGTCAGCATGCAAGGACTATAGCAAAGATTATCAGAGGGGATCCAGGCACTTGCAAGGTTCAGATTGTTATTCCCAAAGTGAACAAAGCAGTTGATGATATCCAGGCCCATGAGTATGAGATAGTTGAGCATAAGCTAGGAACTACCACAAAAGAGATAGATTGTGAGGAAATCCACGAAGGCATTCATGCTCTCAAGGAGAGATTAGAGAAAAAAATTGAAGAAAAGAACAAGTATAAGGAGGAGAATCAGAGGTTGAAGGCTTACTACAAGGATGCTTGCAAACCAATCCAGCAGATAGATCATACAGTCATGTCACCACTTGCATTGGGGCAAGGAGATGTTGATGATATGGATAATGCAAGGGTCACTCTACAAGAGACTAGATCGTGGGTTGACAAGATTATTCAGGCAGGATTGGCTTTCTTGCCAGAATTCATAAAATAGTTTCAAGCATTTATGGTTCTTAGAGCCAAGTTCCACACCTTTAATGACATTTGGAGGGATTTTCTCCTAGTCAAGGACAAGACTATTCCCCAGCTGCAGGCTATGATTTACACTTCAGAGAGATTGTTGGAAACGAATAATGTGATTAAGGTAGGTGAGAAGGTCATCATTGAGACATGGTATTTCACCTTAGTCCATAGACTAGAAGTGTTAGAGGGAGTTAGGAATGAGATTACTCATCTTGGCATTGTTGTTCACAGCAGGATATCAAGTACTTTAAGTGCAACAAGGATTACCTTTAACATTGAAGACATCAGAGAAGACAACGTGGATATGGAAACTTTAACTGAGAATTTGAGATCTTTAAGAGGAGCTATTATCACAGAAGAACATTTGGAGGCTCTTTAATCTCTCAAGTTTCTCATGAATTTCACTATGGATGGCTTAGCTGAGCAGGAAAAGACGCTTGCTACAACGAAGAAGGAGATGGATGCAGATGAGAGGAGAATTCGATACACCCCTTCCCCCTCTTTGAAAGAAGTTAACAGTGTGTTGGTCAAGTTCCTTGATTTGGCCAGAAGGATGAAAGACAAAGGAAAGACTATCTTAGAAGATCACTTGATGTAAGCCTATGTGGCTATTTGCTTTCATGTTTGGGTTTGGGTAGGTGTATGATTCTGATTGGCTGACCATTTGGCACCATTTCATTGGTTGTCATCTTTGTAATTTTGCTATTGGTCCATTAGATGAGGTGTCCTCTTATCATTGGCCGATAGGATGGAAACCCTAATTAGGGTTCATGGGATGTAATTTGGGTCATTGATTCTGATTTAATCTTGGTCGTTCATTGTACTTCAACCTCCTATATAAAGTCATTTGCTCTCATTTGTAAAAGTTGGTTGGAGAAAATTGTTGCTAATATAATGCTAAAATTGCTCTACTTGTCATTGTTGTGTTTTGTATGGTGATTAAGTTTGATCAATTTTGTGTTATTGCGTGGTGCTCTTCTTCCACAATTAAGATAGAATTATCATTTCAAGTTGTTAAAGTAAGAGTAGAGATAGATTGTAGATTGTGTGAAAGTATTGGTGGATGTTTGATTGGATTAATTCAAGTATCCTAGGCCACTAGCCTCCTTGTTGATTGTAAGGAAGCCTTGCGTGGTAAGCTAGTCATTGCACTTAAATTCAATTGGCGTTGGATCCTTAGTTTGTACTTCCAAGTTGAATTAAAGAGAATGTGTTGATATGAAAACCATTTGAAATCTTTTGAAGCTTTGCACTAAGTGAGGTTGAGGTCGTTGATAAGATTTCATTTAGATAAGTCCTAGTCCATCCGCTAATCCTTTCATTCATAGTCAAAGGTAGAAGTAGTTTACAAGAGTTGAGAAGTGAAGTCAAGAGAGATATTTGAGTATATATTGCAAAGCTAAGTGTGGTTACCATTTGAGAAAATAGTGTATGTCCCCTTAAGTGATTAACCAGCAAATCACATCATTTCAACTGAGTTACATATCCACAAGTTATAGGAACCTTGGACTCATTCCATGATCTCGAATTGCAAAGCTTAGCATGGGAGATGACTTTGTTCAAGAGAGGGTTTGATATTCTATGTTTCACCTCAAAGCATTGAGTGTTTAACTGTGCATGTTGTGTACGTGAAACAAAACTAATATCAACAATTACCAATTAGCATATTTGTTCGTAAGACCTCCTCCTCCACACAATATGTCTTCGTACATGATTTTGCCCCTCATCATCATCTATACACCTCAATCATATAATCCTTTTCCCAAGCATCTATATGCAAATTCCAAGGATTTTTGTAAAGGAAACATAGTTGTCTTCTTCACAATTTGCTGCAGATCAAAACTCAAGTTTGTCGATTTTTAAAGGTGTGCTCGATCCCTTGGAATTCATTGCATCAAGAGGGTGCAACATCTAGTTTTTGCAGGAAGAGCTTATATTGAGATTCTTTGCTGCTTTAGTTGCTAATGTTGTCGGATGTTCCCCTAAAGATTGGCTCTTGGAAAATTCTACCAGTCGTAGTGGTCTCCAAAGCAATAGACCTATTTATGGCAGCTTGCAACAAGTTAGGCTCCAAAGCCTTAACTAGGCTTTGCATGGGTTCTTTCAGCCTTCCATGAAAGGAACTCAAGATGCTTGTTTGATACATTAGGCATCATTTGTGCTTTCCTTTGAAATTCAACCACATAATCACCCACTAAGCCTTGGTGTTATAGTTGTGTGAACCCCCCTAAAATCCTCCTCAAGGTAGTTCCTCTCGAATTTATCTATAAACCTCTTACAATATTCCTCATAAGTTGTGATATAGTTGTGCTCTTGATTACCAAGCCATGGTACCATATTTGCACACAACTCCCTCCAAGTGAAGGACCTCAAATTTTATTGCTTCTTCTTCATACGTTAGACTCAATGAAAAATTTGTATTCAACTTTTGGATCCACGCTCTAGTGGAGATTTTGTTGGACCCATCAAACGAGGGAATAGTCATCTTTCCTAACCTGCTTGGTAGGTCTTTATGAGGTCTGTTCAAAATGGTTTCCCTCATTTTTTTTCTATTTTTTTTCTGTTTTCAGCATACGAAAATTCATATAGTTAATATCTGCCCCAGATTCTGCAATTGTTTCTCCACAATCTGCATGTAGTGCATTCAAATCCTCTTTCCACTTTCTGACCATACCTTCATTCAGTGACACTGCTTCTTTCAGCATAAATATGACTTTGGATACTTATACCTGTAGTTAACATCGCCAAGATGTTTTCAATCTCGATACATGGATGCAATGAAATTGCCCCTTGTGCATCCTTGCCCAGAGGTGTAGAAGCATGATTCGCTTCCTCGCCCTGCATATTCTGGAGGATGAGCTTGATGAGTTGCTTTTGCATATCCGTGAAGGACTCAATTACACCAAAAAATTCCTACTTCCAATTGGTTGACATTTCTCGCTTCCTCTTTTCTCTCAGTTGAGGCATTTTTCGTTGTTACTGGCTGACAAAGCAATAACCTTGTTGCTTTCTAATATGCAGTGCAGTAGTTTGGAAGGTTTTGTTTTTGGGTTTTTTTTTTTGAACCTTTTTTGCTTTTGAAGTGATACATCATACATTTTGTTATTTGTCTTTTCTGCATTGAATTTTGTATAATTCTTAGGTAGTAAGTGGTACCAGAGCTGTGATTCTGCCAGCCAATGGCTCTCACTTCTATTATTTCAAGCAATGTTTAACAAATAGATCTTAAGGATATTTTAAGAGCATAGACATATATTCAATGCGAGACTTTGAAAAGTCATTAAGGCTATGAATATTTCAGTTCTTTTCCATGCTCTTCCTTTGTCTCTCCCCCTTTTTCATTTTTTCTCTGTTTTATTCTTTGAAGAAATATTGTAATGAGTATATATTTTATATTGTTGGCATCATTGTTTATGAGTATTTCCAAATATTTTGATGCAAAAAATTAGTCCATGTAATTACTTGGTGGGAACTGCTAGATTCAAATTTTGGAGTAGATGACATTAAATGAAGGTTGATAAACTATTGGGGCTTGACAGTAGTGTATACAAAGTAAAAACTGAAATCTAAATTTCAGTTTTTCTGGCAGAACAAAATCACACAGAGGTAAAAAGAGACAGTTCCAAATTTGTACACTGGATTGAGATTAAAAGCTGAGGGCTAAGGTTAATAGTAAATTGGTAGCCATTTCCCGAAGTTAAAGAAGGATAAGTTTTTTTTCTGCTGTGTGTGTTGAATGATAAGCTGCAAGTCCAGGTTTCCCTTAGCTGGGACCCCTGGCTTGTGGCTGCATCAGGAAGGGACCAAATAGTCTATGGAAAAAAAATAATGTAAACATTAAAGACCCGCCAGTGAAGAAGGAAAATTTAAATTTACAAAGCCAGGCAAGGCAGCGGTCTTGGCTGGTTTTTCAACAGGTCCACTCATCTTGCCCTTTGAAGAGCAAGGGGAAACTTTACTTCTATCTGATTTAGATCCTGTCAACCCTCGAACAAGTAAACACTCTTGTTAAATTTCACTCTTACTTTCTATGCAATTAGGATTAATTTTAAATTTTAAAAACATTAGTTATTTTCTCTTTTTGTTTGAATTTTTCTGCATTTTCTGGGTTCCTGATATGTTCCCAGTTTTTCCCTGATAATATACTGAGAAGTTGAGAAAATCTTTATAATTTGGTATAGCTGAGAAATTCCCAAGAAAAGCATTTTTGTCTATTGACAACATTTCATGCCTAGCAATACAGGGTACAATCGTCTTCATTAAAAGAGAGCCCAGAATCAACTACTTGCAGAATAGAATACTTGACAACAAACCTCACATTTGAAGACATGGAGAACACATTCACAGAGCAATTTTAAGATGTGCATGAGGCAGGCACCTGACTTGCAAGAATAGGCATTGAAATATTTGAAATTCTTATTTCAATTCAATGACCTTGGAAGGTCTTGAAAAAATAATTGTATTTTATGATAAAAAACTTAATATACTGTCATGCAATCAGATTACCACGGTAAAAGCAAACTACCTCTTATTTACTTGAGCTTACCATAAATATGTCAAACAACCAGAAAATTTCAGGGACTACGCTTACTTGAAATTACCATGGTAAAAGGAAACTACCTCTTATTAACTTGAGCTTACTATAAATATGTCAAACAATCAGAAAATAAGACGCTATTTCTTACCGGGAGTCTATCAATCTATTGCACCTATATGAAGTGTTTGTATAAACACCTGCCAGTTGGCAAACCATGATGTGTGAAATTGTTTATTTTGAGGTTTCTTGGCTGGTAAATAAATTTAGAAATCATACGATAACACATCATAGAGTTCTGTGGGCAACAAAAATTTGTTCCGAATTTTCTCCTACCTTAAGAACAAACTTGAATGGACTCCTTTTCAACCCCGCCGAAGTAAACAAGAATCATTTGACTCCTAAAGGCTGCAACTTCTTCCTATATTTAAGGATTGCTTTTAAATTTTAAAAACATCACTTATTTAAAATTCTCTTTTTTTTTCTGGGTTCCTGATGTGTTCCCAGTTTTTTCCTGATGATATCTTCAGAAGTTAAGGATATCTTTATCATTTGGTATTGCTGAGAAATTCCCAAGAAAAGTATTTTCTTCTATTGACAACATTTCATGCCTAGCAATACAGAGTACAATCGTCTCCATTAGAATAGAACCCAGAATCAAGTACTTGTGGAACAGAGTCCTTAATCAAAACCCGAACCAGAGGACTTGACAACAAACCTCACATTTGAAGACATGGAGAACGTGTTCACAGAGCAATTTTAAGACATGCAGGAGGCAGGCACCCCACTTGCAAGAATAGGTATTGAAATATTTGAAATTCTTGTTTCAATTCAATGACCTTGGAAGGTCTTGAAAAAATAATTGTACTTTATGATAAAAAACTGTATATACTGTTATGCAATCACATTACCATGGTAAAAGCAAACTACCTCTTATTAACTTGAGCTTACCATAAATATGTCAAACAACCAGAAAACTTCAGGGACTATTTGTTAGCTTGAGTCCATCAATCTATTGGACCTATATGAAGTTTGTGTATAAACACCAGCCAGTTGGCAAACCATGATGTGTGAAATTGTTTTCTTTGAGGTTTCTTGGCTGGTAGATAAATTTAGAAATCATACAATAACACGCCATAGAGTTCTGTGGGCAACAAAACATTGTTCTGAATTTTCTCCTACCTTAAGAACAAACTTGAATGGACTTAACCTTTTCAACCCCACCAAAGTAAACAAGAATCATTTGAAGCCTGAAGGCTGTAATTTCTTCCTATATTTAAGATTGGCAAGTATTAATCTATTTATAAGCTTCATTGATGGGTAAGAAACTTCTATATGATTATATCCCATACCCTAAATTGGTGTTTGGCTTGGCAGTGACCTAAATAGTAAAAAGCTACCTTTACTTTTGTACGTCATATATGCTAGGATGGAAATGCATTCAACCAGTACCCTTTTCCTTTTCTATTTTATAAAACACAGCGTTTTTTGTTACTGACAAATTTTTTTAAAGAAAGGCAAAGCCTTTTTCTATATGCATACTTGCAGGGAAAAAACTAAGTAACGTTCAGGATGAGTGAACTTTAGGAATTGAATTATGAAATTTATCAAATTTATATTTAAATATAAAACTTTTTGCTATTTCAACAAAATATTATGTCTCCATCCAGAAAGGACAATCATAGTCCAAGGTGTAATAAAAGAAACTGTTTTTGAAAATTTTATTTTTTCTCAAAGATGTACTTAAAAGTGAAACAGAAAACTTGAAAACTTTTTGCAAATTTCAAAAAACCAGAAACATTTATGGAGTACGCTTCCATCCAGAGAAGATCAGCAGGCCATTCCATAATTAGAAAAACCCTATCTTCGAGATTTAAGAAAATACTTCTAAAAAAAGTACAAAAAAACTCTGAAGGAAAACATGGAGTAACAAACAAGTTTGGCTAAATCAAAATACTAGCACTTATAAACTGTGTATATAGAATCAAATATATTACCAACATCCTTCAGAAAAAATTCATTAATAATAAGAGTCCTATTATAAGAGATACAAACAAAGGTTGCCTAGCACAACAATTGCTGCTGTTTTTGCTGGAATCAGGCGAAGTGGAAGGCGATTTAGAATTTGGCCCGGGGGCAAGAGCTTCCTTCAATGGTGGCAACGGAGAGTTTGCTACAGATGAAAGAGATGGTACTGGGGCAATAGCAGGTCCCAAGTTCTCTGGTTGTAGGTTTGACAAATCCATTCCAGGAACAACAAGAAACATGGGGTAATCATCTTCAGTCTGAGGATGGAGACATTTATTTCCTGCAATCACAAATATGTGTTATGTTGGACTTTATGACTGAGATTGGTCATTACATCAAAATCCAGGAGTAAAATATTTCAATAATAAATAAGGTCAAAGGAAAACAATCCCCTTGTGTGCTTCTAGGAGTTACATGATCCAATTTGTGCCCCCCTCGTGAGTGACCTACAAACCTACACTTAGCTTTATTTAGAGGATAGTTACCAGATGACGGGGATTAATATAGATACTGGTATCGTAAGGGAGATAGGAATGGGTACCATATGCCTTTTGAATAAATAGTTGAAGATGGGTAATGAGAGACAGAAAATATATATATATATATATATATAACTTAAATTTAGAGAAAAAAAAAATTTTATGTAAAAAGTAGAAAATCAGAAGTCAACTAGTGTATTTATTTATTACTTTTTGCTTTTATCAACCACACATCAACATTTTGAAAAATTCGGTACAGTTTACATGATATATTTGAAAAAAACTTTATATAGAAAGTTTCCCAATATTCAATGAATGCTTCTAGGAGACATATAGAAGCACAAAAAGATTTCATCAAACATCTCCTAAAGTCTGGAGATGTCCCTGTATGGGTCTTTGAGATTGGGACATACTTCCAGTACATGAGACAAACACCAAGGGTCAAGGTATTAGTCTATAGGTAACTATGCTTTAAAGATAGGTAGATTTGATACAAATGGCAGCTAAGCTGCTCACAAGAATGTTAAAATAACATACAAGCTGGCGAAAGGATCTTGTATTGACTCAAAAAGTCTGTTTCCCATCCAATTGCTATGGGAATATTTAGAACTTACCAAGCTAGTTACAGTATTTTAAAGACTTTCCTCAAAAAGAAAAGAAACAACTTTATATTCCTAGACAATACAGCTTAAATCAAGACAAATAATGACGACAGAGAATCATTTATGTTGAAGTTTTGTAGCTGCGAGAGAGTTTATTTTTTTGTTCACGTCTCTCTATCCTGTTCGAGAGCTGTATCTTTAGTGTGCTGGGACCGTTTCATTTCGTGGTCAAGTGGCTTGTGTTTATTGAGTGACATGGACAAAGCTGGATGACGTCGGTTCATTCTATCATTGGTTCCGTCCAAGACTATGTCTCTCCCTTCATGACTCGAGCTGTAGCAATTTCATTTTTTGTTCAAGGTGGAGCTCTTCCATATTGGATTCGAGTGTTTCTTTGTTATTGTTCGAAGATGCTTCAGACTTGTCTTCTTATCTGCAGAATCAGATGCCTTTGCTCGTGTGCGTAGTGGTATGAGGTGGTTTGTAATTATGAGATGGCATATTGTGTCAACAGCTATGGTATTGATGATTACCGTCGTGTGTGTAATGGTAGACTCTTAGCCTTCCTCCTTCAAGTCCTTTCAGCTTCCGGCAAGCCTACTTATCATTCACTCACGGCAAGAGAAAGACAGGAGTGATGGCATAGTTATTATTATTTTTGTTTTCGTATTTGGGAGAGGTTCGAATATATATATTGCTCTCTGATTTCTTTCACATGTCTGAGAAAACATCAAGTAACAGAAAGCTACACTCGAGCATTATCTCTACGATCATACTCTTGATCGATGTAGGATGAAGTCATATATATTTTGTAAGCTTTTGTTTGTCAGTTGTCATCGGGATTGTATATCAGGATATATATTCTTCTAAAGGCCTATCATCTGGCTGTTGGATTTATGAGTCGCATAAGGCTTATCGATTGACTGGTTGTGGTCCTCAATCATAAGCAAGAGTTTGTAGTATTGATTTGAGAGTTCAATAAAGGATCAATATTTTGTGTGGCTGGGTTTTTCTCCCTCAAGTAGGAGGGTTTTCCAGGGTAAATAATTGTGTCAATCTGTTATTTGTGTTCTTAGATATCTGATATTTGTGTTATTGCTATTCTGGTTCACGAAAACTTAAAAATTTGAAGATAATGTTTGCAAATGGTTAAGCATGGCCTGTGGGATGGCTTAAAAGTACACAATGGCCTGTGGGACAATAGTGCCTAGTGCATTAAGATGAAGGCGATGCAGGAATAGAAACATAAAGAAACAATTATAGTGCCTGCAATGCTTCCTGACAGCTACATGCAGAAGTCAGTGCATAACACACAAAAGTTATGAGTCAGAAATTCGGAATCGTACGAGGGGCAATAACTTCTTTATCATGAATCTTCAGCGGATGTGTGCTTCTGATTTATGAGCACGTTTAATTTTTTCCTGGTAATTTACTTTTAATTTATAATACCTGCACCACCAAAGATTCTATGGGGGTCCCACATAGACAAAAATAATACAAAATTCAACTCAGTTTTGTTGTTACACTAATTAATGTCTACATAAAGTTATTAATAATAAAAGAAAATTATAAAACCACAAAGATGGATTTTGGATGGTACCAAATCCTCAATAATTAAGAATTAGAAATCCAGGACATATGCCCTCAAGCACAAATATATGATTATTAAAGCAGATTAATATAACATTTCATGATAAAAATTCTGAAACTGAATGCATATAATGTATGTAAGAGGAAAGTGAAAGAGAAGCATTAGCATTCTATTAAATGTTACCATGGGGAAAAGACATTAAAGATTAACTTAGAGTAGATGACTTACCTAAATATGCTTTTGCTGTTGCTGGGAAGTCAGTGATAAGCCCATCTACTTTGGCAACTTGTACAAAAGAATTGATTTCCATTGTTGGATCTGAGAGAAAATCAAAGGCTAGAGAAGGGAATTCATTTCTCAAGGTGTAGACGAAAACTGACATATTATGATGGTGAAAGCGCTTGACAACGTTTGAAGCACCTAACAGAAAGTAGTTGTTGGCATCCCGGAATAAAACACTCCTTGACAGTGCTACTGTGTTGGCAAGTTTTCTGATCTCCTTGATGGCAGAACTAGAGATAGTAACATCAGTTTCAAGTACTTTATAAATAAGCTTAAATTTTGTTCTCTGCTTAAACTGCAGAAGCACAGCACTATCATCAGATTGTATCATGATCTTGTCCGAAATTTTATTATATTGAGATGTATTTAAAGCAGAAAGTGTGGTGTTTGTGACATCAAGGTTCCGCTCTGATATTATTGCCCGCGCATTCTGCAAACAACACAAGAAGCATTCTCTCATAACTTTTTTAATATTAAATATGTCTTGGTAGTGACTAATAAAAACATGGCCAATGCCTTTTCTCAGATAATAATCGGCTCCAAAAACTATACCTCAATGCTGATAAGAATACTAATGTTTGCTTGTTTTGCAAAATCGAGAAAATCAGCCAAAGTCATGTATTTCCCAACATTAGCTTCTGCAGGATTTCGATAAAGCTGGTAATCTTTCTCATATTTACTAAATATGTTCACTGCATAAATCAACAAATTTTTATAGCAATATCGTGTCAGTAACCCCTAAGAATCAGACAATGAGAAATACTCAATACAAGAATTAAAATCTATTTGGCTACATTTGGTTTTACATCCTTAACTTGGTATAAGATTTATAACCATAATTTATATGCTTCTTGAGTTGTCATGAAGGGAAGGTTAAAAATATCAAAACACTGCAAATTGTCACTCAAACTTGCATATTCAGGTGTTACCTAATAAACAAGGATGATACTTATTTGTTTGAGAATGACTGTTTGGCTTAGAAAGAGACTAGTCTTACCTGTCAAGCTTTGAATTTCCTTCCAGGTGAGATCAAATGTGAAGATGCCTTGATCCTTCTGGATGGTTGGAATTGTTTTCAAACGAGAAGGATAAAATGCAGAGTTTGATGCTATAGTTGTCCCCACAAAAAGGTCTGGTGATTCCCTACAGAACGCGATGCCATCTTTTGTTATTTGGACACTGCAATCAATATAATCAGCACCATCTCTTATAGCAGCCTGATATGCAACATCGGTACAACCTGGGTAGCTACCACTTGCTCCATTGTGGGAAATAATTAGTGGGCTTTCTGCAGTCAGAAATCAAACATGATTAATGTTACTAAACAATTTATAAAATTCGTAAGCTCTTCTGAAAGTTGCTCGAAATCTTTGTAAAGAATTCGGAATAAGACAACAAATAAATAATAAGGATAATGCAAGTGATTCTGTGTACCTGCCTTGGGAGAACGACTGGCATTGTTGTGAGCATAGCAAGCTGCATTGTCATAAATTAAGAGCAATCTGATTAAGTCCCAAGGCACTAAAATACCAAGATAAATATAACTCAAAAGATAAATTTTGTAACCATTCATAGAATTAGGCCTTAAAAGAAATCATTAATTACTAAAGGCATGAATTATGTAAAAATTGGAAGTATAAAGATGCTGCACCTATTGCTTCTGATGCTGTTACTGGAAAATCTGTTAGAAAGCCATCCACTGCAAAATTGTTGTTGTCCACAAACTGTAGATACTCTCGTATTGGATCATAGCTGTAATTGTAGCTCATATCATATTCATCATTGTTAAAATCAAAAGCAAAAATTTCCAGGCCTGCAGCATGTGCATCTTTAACAAGATCTGTAGGAGCTTGTAAATACTTGTTCGGGTCAAGTGGCCATATGTAGCTCTTCGGAACAAGGATCCCGGAGGCAAACTCCTTCACAGATGTTAAATCTTTTAGCATAGAACCATATGTTTTATTTATTGAAGGGTCAATATCTTCTTTGTTCATGAATCTGAGTATCAACTTTATCTTCCTGCTTCTAAATTTTGGTGCTATAGCTCTCAAAAACCCAACCTCCATTGAAGAGATGTAATTCAAGGTCACACGTTTTGATAAAGTCTCCATATACAAAGGCATGCTCAATTTGTGTTCATCCAAAAATTTTGAGTACTGCCATTAATGTGAATACATATAAGAATAAAAATGCACTTGATAGTAGAGAAGTGCTTGCAAATTAATAATAATAATAATGTTTTATCATTCATAGCTGAAATTGAATACTTATTTCAAAATGGGACCAATTGCTAGACATACAATAATTTTGAACATCCACAGTTGGCCAATACTGCTATAAGGAAGCCCAAATCATATACCTGTATGTTCAACCAGATGCTAGTTGGCCCAAGTCCAGGCAATTCTTCTGGTGATAACAGTGCATAAGTTTGGTCGAAGCTAAGAGTGCGAGTCTGGAATGGTTGAATCGCTGCAAAAAATGAAAGAATGATACTTATTGAATTATCCCTACAGAACAAACGTAAGCGATTCCAAAATGAAAGCATGCATCAACATAGTTTAACTTCTGATTCCAATGAATTATAGTTGCAATTCATCTCTTGATAACATATTTTGCATTTTAAACTAGTTTTATATATACTCTCCATAAGTTGTGAACCAGACCAGAGTTTTGCCAAATTTATGTTCTCGTTTGAAACTATATAATCAGGGGCTCTTAAGACATATTTACGTCCTCTATAATATGTATACTGTGCTAACATTTTTATTCTCTATGAAGGCCAGAAATTAAAGAAAAGAAAACAGAGAACAGGGTTATCCTATGAAGTATGAACATTTGTATGGACACAACCCACTAAAAATGGAGTGTGAGGCAGTCTCTCACTACAAAGAGTGAAAATAATGCATATTTCCTATTGAAATGCTCATCATTTAATGAACCCACTAAAAAAGGAGTGTAAGGCAGTCTCTCACTACAAAGAGTGAAAATAATGCATATTTTTTATTGAAATGCTCATCATTTAATGGTATCAGCCTCAATTACAAGTATTTCAGTCATAACCTTAATAGTAAATAACTCAACTCTTAAAATCGAAATCAAAACAATCAAACAAATTTTGGAGACTTTGTTCTAGAATTATGAAACAATGCTCTAAGCGGCTAAATAAACTCGCAACTAAACCAGTATTCTATATATTTATTTACACTCTGATAGGTCCTACAGGCCAATTTGGTCTATAATACTATATCATAGCTCATTATGCCAACATATGCATTAAAACCTCGAAGCAAATGTATGGTATGCAACAATAATAAAATGATGACTGTTATGTGTTATGAACTGACCTGAAACATTGTTGAAGAGCTCATCTGCAGTGAAATCAATAGAAAAATATCCACTCACATTTTCCCCATTGACAAGATAAGTATTATTTCGGTTTGGGTACACTGAATGAACGTTCGTACTGTTCTCCAAGTCTAGATTTGTTCGGCATATGCCTTGTCCATCTTTTGTTAACTGCAAGTCACAGAACATAACAGCATCATATAAGCTGTTATTGATTGCAAAGTCGTAAGCAATTTTAACATGGTCGGGGAAAAGGCCTGACAGTCCACCACGAGCTATGACCAGTGGCGCTTCACCTTGACAGAGAGACAAAAAAAAGTCAGTAAAAAAAGTAGCAGTCATTGATGATATTAGAACATATTTGAAAAAGTATAAATGCATTACTTAATGAGAATGACCATGTGAAAGCCGTGGTTTACACTAGATTCAGATTAAAACTCTCCAGATAAAGCTAATCCTCTTGAAGAAGAAGAATTATTATATTTGGAGTATTGCAGAAGATAGTACGGATTGGAGTTAGAACCTACATATTAGGTGTTGAATTGAGTGATTTCAAGAAATCAAGGATTGAGTGTGTTAGGATCTTCTCTTTTTTTTCACCCTTTTCACAACAAACATCAGGGAAATTCATTGTTAACTATAACTAAGTAATATATAATGGCAGACCTACTATGGCATCAATATGTAACCTAGTCAACATAATGAAACAGTAACCAGTCAACATAATGAATATGAATGGATCCTTTTATAGTCTATGTTTCCTGCTGATCTGTTTTGGGCCTACAGATGGCTTATAATATATGGGGCTACCTACTTTGTATGCAAGAGACACCTAACACTGCTTCAAATACGAGGCATACATATCCTACCCCTTGCAAGATTTGAACTTGTGATCTCTCTTTGAAGAGTACAGGTTCTCCACTAAGCTAAGTCAAAGGCACCAAACATGAAATAGATATAGAGCAATTCCAACAACAATTTATCATTGATAACTTTTAAACTAAAAACAACACATTATCCCACTTATTTAGAAACCACCTTCACACTAGAAATAATTTATAGAAGACCAAAAGTCACAATTTAGAATTTCACATTAAATGTTCTTTTGAGATTGAACTTGGGTCTTGCAAATACAACTCAATGCTTTTATCAATCAAGCTCAACCCCTCTAGCATGTGTTAATACTTACAAAAAAAAAAAAAAAGCTAGCAATGCATGATAGATCTCAAATCCTTGCTCAATTGGAATGTTTCACGCATTTACAAATAAAAAATAGGCAATTAAAAGAGAACTGGTTGATATTTGAATCATTAGGATGTGTAGATGAAAATCCAAAAATACTTTGATAAATAGTTAAAACAGTGAGCATCCATATAGAAAAATTTAGTATATAAGCATATCATCAACCCTTGTTATATCAATCATTTTGCAAATCATCCATCCGTAACACATTTACCGTAATGCAATTGAAGATTGAAAGCCCTTTTACAATTAATTAAATAACCATTATATTGCAGCCATGCCTAAATCAATCCATCTGTAACACATTAACCCTAATGAAATTGGCTATTGAAATCCCTCGTATAAGATAAATTAAATAACTAAATTCTACGAAATTAATAATTTTTTGGTGTTTAAACAAAAAGAATAGCAAAAAGACAAAACACCAACCGCTAAGTGTTTTCCATGAACTCTTCTTCTCAGCAAAAACCTCCTGATTTGAGCAGAGGCAGAGTACTGCAACAAGTAGCCATGGCAGCAACCGATAGGCCATTGTCTGTAGATGGCATGCAGTACAAAACTCCATAAGCTATTATACTTAATATATGATATATGTGCTCCGTTATAATCTAAACCCATGCTGGCGTCTAGGGCAAATATAGTGTTAGACGATTGACTACAATGCTGCAAATCCGGGGAAGTTAGTGGGAAATAAGGAATGGGATGTATCAGTATTGTGCAAGCGCATTAAACATCGATCAGTCACAGTAAATGAGTTCCCACACATTTGAAATAAATTGCTAATTTTAGGTAGACATCAGGCGAAACTTTCATAACCGTCCGCTTCTTTGCATACAGCGTGTCTTCAGTTATTCTCTCTCTGGCTACATTGATTTTTTTTAAAACAGCGCTCAAAACGGCTAGGTAATGTGTATATATTCTTGTCGACCAAATATTATACATATTTGTATTATATATATTTATATTGGAGATAAATATATTAATTATAAATAAATTATATTTTAATAAGATTATATTAAATATATATAATATATAATTGGCCGTTCAGGGGCTTTGTAGGGCTAAATCTAATGCAGGGGATCATACCAAAATTCAGTGGCTTCCACCACCGCAGAGCTGGATCAAAATCAATTTCGACGGAGCTTCAAAAGGGAATCCAGACCCTTCAGGAGCAGGTTATGTGGCAAGATCCGAGCATGGAGATATTGTGGCTTTGGGTGCTTCACGCTTGATGGATGGAACCAATAACGCTGCAGAATGCCAAGCGGCACTTGGAGCAGCCCAAATGGCAAACACCTTAGGGGTGCAGAAATTGATTTTGGAGGGGGATTCTTTGTTAGTCATCAATGGGATAAAAAAAAGTGAAATGGAAGTGTGGTATCTAAACCAATACATCTGAAGTATACGAGCCTTACTCAGTAGGATCCCAGAGGTCCAAATTGGCCACGTACGACGGGAAGCCAATGACCTAGCAGATTTACTCTCAAATATAGGAGTAAGGAGGCCATGTAACGAGAATAAAGAATTCATGGAAGAATTTAGTAAACTCGAAACTAGATGGGACTAGATGATGCAATTGGATTTGTGCCTTGGGACTTTAAAACATCAGTTTTTATGATAATGGGGGCGCGGGTAATAATCACAAGGAGATCTTGTGTACTTCAAGCTCTTGGCGTGTAAATGAGTCCATTTGAATCAATCAACTTGCTTGGAAGCAAGGCACCATGGGAACACAAGTTGTAGTGCTCAGTTTTGCATGAGGCGGAATTGATGGAGTGACAGTTTTGGCATCATTCCATAATGAATACTCAGTACTCTCCCCCTCTTTCGCACAAGGCCGGGGGTATTTGCAAGATGTCTTAATGAGCTCTCGTACAAAGATCAATTATTATGACGACCTTCTTGGGGGATGAAGCTAAGGAACACCTCTCTTTAAAGCGAGAAGTTTTGGGAGCATTTTGCACCACAACAAGCGAAAGCCGAGAGCAGAGATAAATTTGGATTGACAAAGGAAGGTTGTGTTCTTCATTCAAATTTGGGCAGAAGGTATTGGTGGCCATGGAGGCGAACTTCTTGCTTCATTCTCCAAATCAACTCCCCACATTCCGAGATGAGATTAGGACACACAGGCTAAGCAGTGTCTTTCGTTTCGACGACCCAGAGTTTTTGGAGGCGCTGTCAACAATATTTGGAGAAGAGTTCCTCAACTTTGAAGTGAGACCACGGACCAATTTCGACATCTTCTCCCTGTTCCTGGCTCTTGGCCTCATGGTTTGGAACACGAAGATAGAGACTCTTTCCGTGGTGAAGCAATGTATGGAGCCCAAGTGGTCAGTGGGCATGGAAGGTATTGTGGACCATCTTGTGTTGGGTGTGGGGCTCAGGATGACGCATGCCGCATGGAGTTTGATCGGAGGCGGCCAAGGAGCAGTTCAACCTTTGGTTGTATGGAGCTCTTCACAGTCCATGGAGGTGCGTCTCTTGGAGGTGAGGCGAGGCTGGGTTATGGTCCAGGATTTTTTGGAGAAGGCGGAGGAGCGTTGAGCAAAGGGTAAAGCGGCAAAAGATCACCTCGGTGAAATCAACAGCGCCGGTCAACAGCACTAGAAGGCCTCAACCCCGTCGTCAACTTCAGAAGAAAGACTCGACTGGAGGAGCTTTTGTGTCAGGGTCTAGGGCCATTCTAAACTTTTCTCGGGAGGAGGCGCATGGTTGGTTCCGTTAGGAAAGTGGGATGTGGGGATGTTTTTTGTTTTTTGATGTTGTGTCAAACAGGAAGCTAAATTGGTTATCATTGTAAGCACTCNTGTGGGGAGGTTTTTTGTTTTTTGATGTTGTGTCAAATAGGAAGCTGAACTGGTATCATTGTAAGCACTCGATGCATTTTGGGACTGGGTAATAGTTTGTTGTGGGTAGCAGTGTTTAGACTATTTATGGTGTCGTAGTTTGTTTGGTGTTTTTTTGCAGTATGGGCAAATATTATAGCATTTGCTAAAATCCTTTTGTAACCTCGCTTATTATCAATACAAATTTGAAATTTACCGATAAAAAAACATAATGTTAAAGACTTAATTTAGTCATTCAGTTATTTATTTATTTTTTACGTGTTAATAAATATCAAATTTATGTCAAGTGATTTTAAAATTAATTTAATTACAATTCTTTTTAGAGAAATGTTTTAAATTCATATATGTAATAAAAATAATGCCAAAGATGTAAAATATAAGTTTTTTTTATAAGTTGAAAGATTTTTTTATTCTCATCTAAATTACTATCAAATAC
>MU228496.1:42029-60927 GCA_018584345.1 Thuja plicata | reverse complement strand
TAAAAATAGTATATATTACTATAATATTAGCTTTGCACCTTAATTCTAATCTTGATTGTTAATATTACTGTATTATATTATGTTAGAGGTTATATTTATATTAATTTATATTTTATTATAATTGTATTATGTTTATATATTATTTTAGATTATATATAATATTGTAATTAATATTACTTTGTTATTATCTTCTCTTTTGTTATTTTTGATTGATGGGCTCCAATACATATTAATCATAAATAAATAAATTTGGGTTGCTCTAAGGAGTCATAATATTTAATGCAACTAACCAATAATAAAAGTGTACAACATTATATTATCAACCACAAGAGTGTAAACTTATGTGCACTATGGAAGACTCCAATATATTCTATCAATTACATAAAGAAAAGTAATCTTGAAAGAAACAACACATTTGAAAAATAACAATATTGGAAGTAAATCTATCTCCACAGTAGTTGTTGTAAGTAAATTGTGTGAAGACAAGGTAGTTGTTGTGAGCTAACTAGTTAATTGATTCACCCAAGATTGTGGGTGGTTTAGAACTATTGGAATTAACTATACTACAATATAACTTATCCCAAACAAAACATTACTAATAACTATGCATCAGACAGGCATGTTAATGGGCCTCACGGGGTCAATTCAGTTTCATCGTTTCACAATTCTATTGAGTAGGCTAAACTAGAAGAGTGATGGATTAAAGTGAATTTCGACGGAACCTCGAAAGGCAATGCATGCCCATTAGGCATTGGATATGTGGCAAGGAATAGCTCAAGAAGTATTGTATCTATGTGCCCTGAAAGACTTCATGAGGGGACAAATAGTGAAGCAAAGGTACGGGCAACGTTGCAGGCAATCTATGTGGCCAAAAAAATATATGTTGTAAAGTTGTACTTAGAAGGTGGTTGATTAATCTGTATTAATGCTCTAATCAAAGGTGAAGCTCATGCATGGAGTTGATAATCATTTCCCCAAAAGTCTATGATAAGCCGAGATAGTGAGAAGGTGAACTATTGGGATGTGGTAAGAGCAGTTTAGAACGGTGAAGAACTATGAGGTGGCAAGAGTGAAAAATGGAGGTGGTCTTCACTCTACTCACACAAAAACATCAACTTTCTTTCATTGGAAAGATCTCAAAGAAGCACTTAAGGAGTGTCTTAAAGATTGAGGAGCACATACGTTTGCAAATTGTCAATTATATAATGTTGGGATAAGAATTCATGAGGATGGAGCATACGTACAAGACCAATGTAGATATTACACTAATTTTTGCATAGGGATTGGAATTGGGTAGCAAAGAGGAGGCGAAATGGGTGATGAATGAATGTGTATGGAAGGAATGGCTGAATGAAATGAGGTTCATGTTGGCAATGGTCTTACCTAGCAAGGGTTCCCTAGTGCAACATGGGGATTGGTTGCAAATTGGTGGAAAGATGCTCTCAATTCATCTGTTTATATTTTGGAGTATGTCTAGCAACAAGGAGCAGAGAAAAATTGAGGCCTAAATGGGATGCATTAACAAATTTTCACAAATAACAGGAAATGGTGAGGCAAGTTGTTGAGAATGCAGTCATGAAAAAGGATGCACAGACTCTGAAATTTGATCTAGAGGACTACGAGAACAATGGGCTTCTCAAGCCAACAAAGGAGAAAAATAGTATCTCAATTTATGTAGTTTAATGTTTCTTTTTTGTTAAATATTCCTTTGTATTTTGTAATGGTAAAAATAGTATGTAAGAAGCCTCAAATATAGGTGCTCAACTTTTGGAGCTTGGTTGTTTTTTGAAGGTCGTAATGAAAGATGGTTTTTTGTTGTTTTTACAAAGATATGGCTCTGACATATGGAACAGGGATATGTAAAATGTAAATATTTAAATATTGTACATGGGTAGGGATGCCTAATGAGAACTATTTTGAGCTCTTATTTAGGGATGCTTAATTTTTTGTGCTTAAATTTATGATATTTTGTTGGTAGATACAATCAATATCAACTTGTTGATTAAGGTTTGTAGTTGGAGGGTCATGTTGGGCTTTTTTGCATGATAAAACCTTGATATTGTAATATGTTTATATTTAAAATTAATAAAAATACTTAATCTATTATTGATTGAAAAAAAAAACTATGTGTCTAAACAACAATCCAAACTATTAAAGAGTCACAATACCTCAAGTGGCCCTTGCTTGAGTGGTTATAATCTCAATTATTAGTATTCAATATTCAACATTCAAGCTTCATTATGAAAATCATATTCTTATTAAAAATAAAAGAAGATTACATGGATTGATACCAAACTTACTGATCAAGAACAAAGAATTGCTAACAAAACTTAGCACTAAATGGTTAATCTCTTATTTTTGAGTCAAACACGATCTAACATTTATAGATAGAATCGTAGATTTGGATTAATTATAAACTTTAATGACTTGTAGATGTATGGTCGCAAAATGGAAGCACTTCCATTTTGGATTGGTTTAGCCCTTCGAGTAAGTGGTTTAGGATCATGTCAAGCATCTTGAATGGGTCTTTGACTTGGATCTGGCTTTTACCCCTTTTTTGCCCCCTTTTCCACTTCTCTCTGGCCTATTTTTGGCATCCTGAACTGCAGACCTGAGATTCTTGACCTCAGGGTCAAGTTCGACCTTCTAGGTCAAGGTTGACATCAATCCTGACCTAGGTCAAGGTCTACCTCAACCTTGACCTAGGTCAAAGTCAACCTCGACCTTGACCCAGGATCCAGATTCCATGTTTCTGGGGTTTCCGGATGTCGGGCTTCGGAAAGATTTAATTCCCGCTTCTAGGTCGGCTGTTTCGGTCTTCAAGGCAATGACTCTTGAAATTATATTTAATATAGATCCACTTCTAGGGGTATAGGTCTAATTGGAATTTAATTCTCCTATGTAGGCCTCTCTAGAAGATTGTGCCCTACATTGGTATATAAGGAAGCTTTTTCCTCTCATTTTCTCTAACAATCTAAGACTCTAAGACTTGAAGCATAAGCACGAACCATCTAAGACAAATCTATGCATGATCTATTGAAGAAAGCATCTACTCTCAAGAATTCAAGAATTCAAAGACACTCAAGCATTCAATTCATCAAGGAGATCCATTGGTAGCCATTGAAGGATTCAAGCTCGATGGAGCCCTCTTGTTGAAGATTTCTCCATCCACATCCATGCAAGCCTCTTCCTATTCCAAGATCCATTCAAGATTGGTGTTGAATATCCACAAGTAATTTATTTGAGAAACCCTACATCCTACATTCTACATTATACATTCATTTGGTGCATACATACTTTTGGATCCAAAGATTCGAATCCTCCACAAGGGTTTTTATACAAGCAAGGTGAATTTGTTTATTTGCTTTGTTTATTTATGCAATTTCAATTATACTTTAAGGTTAATTCAAAAACCAAGTTTTGACCAAGGCAAACCCCTCACAACAAACAAAACCATTTTTATTGCAGGTACATGTACATGACAATGAATTTCAGATCATATTTGGATACCCTTTTCGGCCAACTTTCGGGATCCGTGAACAGAATTTCTGTCAGAGCATTGCAAGTCAAGGTCGAACATTTTGGGGCACAATTACACCCCGCCAAAGAGTTCAAGGTCGACCTGACTCAGAAAAGGAAGATATTTCTGGGTTTTGTCTGTCTCTGCATTTCTGTTCCGATCCATTTGTAGAATTTCCTGAAACCTAACACAAACATCTGAAACAGGATTTTCTAGATCTGCTATATTTTGAGGTTAGTTCTTCTCTTTAATTCATTTTAATTGATGTCTCAATCAATTCCATTATATACTCTTCATCCATTATTTAGGATTGTAAGGCTTTCTTCTTCCTTCTTCTTTCCAATCGATTGATGCATTTGTGCATTAACCAATTTCTTATGGTTGATCAAAGTGGATCTTTCCTTTGTGAAATTTGGGGCTAAGAAGACAATCTTACCTTCTCCACTATCTCAACAACACAATTTATCCAATAATAATAACAATACATTCAATTGCTACCCCACATCATTATTCATATCTTACATTCTAATGAGCACCACACATTTTTATCCTTCACACATTTTTAGATATTACATTTTGGTGAACCCACGATAGACAACTCTTTCTTTTTGGTGTTAGATTTGCATTTCATGTTAGATCTTGCACGAATATTAGATTATCCTTCTTGTATGTTCTTGCATTTATATTTTCTTAGTTTAGTTCATTTACATTGCATTGGTGTATGAGCTTTACTACCTCTAGTCCTACCTATAATATCCCAGTTATAAGAAGTCGCAGACTTTTGGGTTCCTTTGATCCTGAGTCTTCCTCTCCTTTCCTTAGGATACACGATGAAAATTTGATCACTCATGATTCTAATCCTTCTATGGAGCATAACTCTTCTCACTCATCTCATGATGAGGATGATGCTTTAAGAGTTCCTCCTGAACAAGTCCAAAAAGCTGTCAACTGAACTTGATAAAATGGGAATTTGGCTTATTCAAGAAAACCATAATCAAGATTCTATTCAAGCTATAGAGGCTCTAAAGAAAGTATTTCATGGTAGTGATCAAGGTGTTAATCTCTTGCGTGGTATTACTCATCTTGTGCATTTAAATGTTAAACTTTTAGCTCAAGAGGCTCAAGATTTGGGATTCACTCCTCCTGTCACTAGTGTGGAACCTTCTTTGATTCCTTTACCTAGTAATCCTACTTATACTCCTCCTTTAGTGACTACATATCTTACATTTTCCAATCCTCTAGCTTCAAATCTTCCACCTCCATCTCTTCTTGTGAGTGTTCCACCAGTATCTTTACCTACCTCACAACCTTCTTACCATAGTGTTCCTTTTGCCTATTCCAATCCTCCTCCAACTATGGTTCCAAGTGTTCCACCAGTTTTGTCTTCCATTCCCGCTACTTCCTACAGTTTTCCTAGTGTTCCAAATGTTTATATGCCTCCTATTTCTTCTAATGATTCCACAATTATTAGTTTAGCTCAAACCGTGTCCTCTTTACAAGAACAACTTGTGTTCTTAACTCAATCCAAGTTTAGTATTCCTACATGTGACATGGGTAGTCCTTTATCCCTAGACATTATTCATGTTCTTTTCCCTCAGCAAGCCGATATGCCTCGTCTTGAGAATTACACTGGTAAGGAAGATCCTGTCACTCATGTTAAAACATTTCAAATCCTTTGTAGTGACTATGCTCATGACCATAGGATTTTAGCCAACCTGTTTGCTAGAAATTTTTGTGATAAGAATTTGCAATGGTTATTGTTCCTTGCCTCCTTATTCTATTGATTCTTTTCCAAAACTTGCTAATACCTTTATTCAACAGTTTCAAAATAACATTGATCTGCAAGTGTCCTTAACTGATTTGATGCATTGTAAATAGAATACTAAAGAAAAATTGACTAAATTTATTGGTAGATTTAAGCATTTGTATGCTCAAATTTCTTATCATGTTCCTAATATTGATATTCAACATATGTTTATTCAAATTTGCAAAAGGATATTAGAGATAAGATTCTGCTTACTGAATTTACCTCTTTTCAACAACTTTGTGCAGGGCTTCATCCTTATCAATTACAAATGAGTCAATTTGAGAGAAACACTCCAATGGCTCCTGTTCTAGTTGATAAGAGTGGTGTTGCTCCTAATCAAAATTAGTTTTAGAAGCCTAACAACTATGTCAAAATCAATAAACAAGAAAATGCAGTTGTTGATCAAGTTGTTGTTGCATCTCACAATGTCACTTCTACATCCACTACATTTCATTTAAATCGTACGTTTACTCCTCTTTCTGAATCTTTACATTCTATTATGAGTAAATTTTTAACTACTAATATGATTACTTTGCCACCTATTTGACCTCTTCTTCCTACTACGATGGCATCAAAATCCTTTGATCCCAAAGCCTTTTGTTAATACCATCGTCAGAATGGCCATGATACTGAGAAGTGTTATTCCCTAAAACATAAGGTTCAAGATTTAATTGATTCTAATGCTTTATCTGTTGGTAATTTTGATAGTAGTGAGAACAAATCTTTCTATCCTCCTAATCAAAACCTTAAAATCTATATGAATCTTTTGCCTTCACATGATACTAATACCATTTTCAACCATCTTCAGTGGATATTATTTATGATTCAAAGATGGATGATCTCAACCATATTTTTAACCATGTGGACTGTGTTGTTTCATCTCAACCTATTGTTCAAGATCCTTCGTCTCCACCTCAACTTCAAATTCAACCTCAATCTAAACCTTCAAAACAACCTAAGGATAAAAGACCTCAGGAACTCTTGATCACCTTTGATGATTCTGAGACCATTAAAGCTCCTGATCGTCCCCTCTTCATTTATGCTAGGATTGCTAAGATACCTACGTGTGCTTGTCTTGTTGATCCTACTTCCTTAGTCAATGTCATAACTAAAGATAACCTTTTTATGAAGAACTTACAATGTGATTATTATGATACATCTGATGTGTGGATCCAAACTTGTAATGGTTTTCTCTATCCATCATTTGTTTCTATTACCTTACCTGTTGAACTTTGAGGTAAAGTTGTGGACATTACTTTTGATGTTGTCGGGCTACTTCTGATCAATTTCAAGTTAAGCTTGGTTTACCTTGGTTAACTGCCATGAGTGTCATTGCTTCTCCTATCCATAAGTGTATTAAGTTCATTCATTATGAAGAGGTGAAGACGATAATCATAGCTTATATCAACCTCCTAGACTTAGAGATTGTGCTACCCTTGACTTCTTTTGGCCTTCATTAACTAATTCATGTTCTTCTTGACATGATAACCTTTTACACTCATATCAAGCCTATAAACATCGCAAGATTCTTAAGTTAAGCATGCCTTGGATGGATCTTAACCATGGTCTTTTACCTACGCCTTCCATACCTCCTTTATCCATTGCTTCTAGTTCTGTTAATCAAACTCCTAGTGTTGCTTTTCAGCCTACTGCGAATCTTACCAATCCTCCTATAGAACATGTGAAGGAACCGATTGTTGTTCCTCCTAGTTCTCAACATATTTCAAACAAGAAAAAACATAACAAATCTTCCAATGAACATCGTAAAAAGCATCGGGATAATGATAGGGCCCGTGCCTCTGTTCTTCAAAATTCTTTAGCTTCTTTTGACCAGCCTATGCCTGATATGTTGGAGGAAGCTAATATTAATAATGATGTTAAGATGAATAATTATGATGATTCTATTCCCATCTTAGATTCTATTTTGATTAATCTTGATGAAGAAGATACTCAGGATGATCCTATTGATGCTAATGATGAATATGAGACTATTGATCTTGATACTGATTTACCTCATATGCTTTCCACACAACTGATAATTACACCTAGTATTGAACATCGTGATTCTCAAGAGGATCCTTGTTTGGAACTGGCTATTATTCCTACAGTGTTGGATATAGTCCCTCTTCCAAGTTTCCCTTCTTCCCTAAATGATATAAATCAAGATGGGGAGAGTAGGTAATGCGATTGATTGGCTTATCCTCCATGGTAGCCTTTTATGTGTTTGCATGTTGTACTGTGCTTCTCCCGTAGTGTATTTTCTAAATTTTTATTAGATTCTTTTATATGACCCTTGTTAATTTATTGGTGCAAGGTGATAAAGGAATCAAACTTGTTGTACAATTCTTCTATATGTATCTCTATTCTTCTATATGTTGTTTCATGTTATGTTGTACCTGTCCTATTGTTCGTAAATATTTTCCTTGTGTAATCCGCTTGGATTTGTGACATGGTAGCACTGATTCTTTTTGGTCTTCATGTTGTGGTCCAAAAAGACTCTTCTTTGTAACTCTTGTGTTTTCTTTCCTCCATTGTGATTTTAGTTCTACTTTCTTTGGGGAATGATGTCAATTCATTTGCAATAATATCATGTCTATATATACATAGTATCTTATGATCATACTGACCCCATGGTAGATAGATCCCTTATGTGTTCTCTATATGTTTATGTGGTATTTCCCTTGATTTGTCTTTGCTTGGGGGCATCTCATAGTGGAAACTTAATTAGTGAAGTTTTTTATGTTTCTGTCAAAGCCATTGCTTCTGTTAAAGTGTTAGCAATGACTTTAACGTGGGGGCATACGCTCTACTCACTTTTTGCTTATACGCACTTCCAAAATATTTTCAAACTTAAAACTTTTTTTCCCTTTATAGATTACAGACTAATCCTTAAAGCATGTATTTTCACCTTATAGGATCTCTCTATCCCTCTAGTTTCAATTTACAAGGATCTCTTGATCCCTCCAGTTTTAATATACAAATATATTTTATGATCCCTTAAGGTTGGAAAGTGTCCTTAAGAATGGATCTCTTTGTATTTTGGCTTTTCTCTTTTGGAGTAGAAAATTCCCAACGGTAAAACCTTGATGGGTTGACTAGTGAGTAGCAACATTCACTAGGAGGTTCAACTCCATCTTTCCAGTTGCACTTTTTTCTTGTGTGATTCACAATGGGACATAGGTTCTCATTGGGCGAGGTAATCACACCCTCTCTCTTTTTCTCTTTGACTAGTGATGTCTCTCTTATTGTGATATTAGGGTTGATAAAGACTTAAGTCCATGGAGGCTTGAGGATCCCTTTGTCAATTTTTATTTCAATAAGATTATCTTTTCTCTATGATCTCCTTTACCAAGAGTTTGCTACCCCACATCATTATTTATATCTTACATTCTCAACAACACAATTTATCCAATAATAATAACAATACATTCAATTGCTACCCCACATCATTATTTATATCTTACATTCTAATGAACACCACACATTTTTATCCTTCACACATTTTTAGATATTATATTTTCATGAACCTGCGATAGACAACTCTTTCTTTTTGGTGTTAGATTTACATTTCATGTTATATCTTGCATGAATATTAGATTATCCTTCTTTTATGTTCATGCATTTATATTTTCTTAGTTTAGTTCATTTACATTCCATTGGTGTATGAGCTTTACTACCTCTAGTCCTACCTATAATATCCAGGTTAGAAGAAGTCACAGATTTATGGGCTCCTTTGATCCTAAGTCTTCCTCTCCTTTCCTTAAGATCCTGGATGACAATTTGATCACTCATGATTCCAATCCTTCTACGGAGAATAACTCCTCTCACTCATCTCATGATGAGGATGATGCTTTAAGAGTTCCTCCTAAACAAGTCCAAAAATTGTCAATTGAACTTGATAAAATGGGAAATTGGCTTGTTCAAGAAAAACCATAATCAAGATTCTACTCAAGCTATAGAGGCTCTTAAAAAAATCCGTCATGGTAGTGATCAAGATGTTAATCTCTTGCATGGTATTACTCATCTTGTGCATTTAAATGTCAAACCTTTAGCTCAAGAGGCTCGAGATTTGGGATTCATTCCTCTTGTCACTAGTGTGGAACCTTCTTCAATTCCTCTACCTAGTGATCCTACTTATACTCCTCCTTTAGTGACTACATCACTGACATTTTCCAATTCTCTAGCTTCAAATCTTCCACCTCCATCTCTTCATGTGAGTGTTCCACCAATATCTTTACCTACCTCACAACCTTCTTACCATAGTGTTCCTTTTGCCTATTCTAATCCTCCTCCAACTATGGTTCCAAGTGTTCCATCGGTTGTGTCTTCCATTCCTACTGCTTCCTACACTTTTCCTAGTGTTCCAAATGTTTATATTACTCCTATTTCTTCTAATGATTCCACAATTATTAGTTTGGATCAAAATGTGTCCTCTTTACAACAACAACTTTCATCCTTAACTCAATCCAAGTTTAGTATTCCTACATGCGACATGGGTAGTCCTTTATCCCTAGAAATTATTCGTGCTCCTATCCCTCAGCAAGTTGATATGCCTCGTCTTTAGAATTACACTGGTAAGGGAGATCTTGTCACTCATGTTAAAACATTTCAAATCCTTTCTAGTGACTATGCTCATGACCATAGGATTTTAGCCAAGATGTTTGCTAGAAATTTTCGTGATAAGGCTTTGCAATGCTTATTGTTCCTTGCCTCCTTATTCTATTGATTCTTTTCCAAAACTTACTAATACCTTTATTTAATAGTTCCAAAATAACATTGGTCTGCAAGTGTCCTTAACTGATTTGATGCATTGTAAACAGAATACTAAAGAAAAATTGACTAAATTTATTGGTAGATTTAATCATTTGTATGCTCAAATTTCTTATCTTGTTCCTGATATTGATATTCAACATATGTTTATTTCAAATTTGCAAAAGATATTAGAGATAAGATTTTGCTCATTGAATTTACCTCTTTTCAACAACTTTGTGCAACACTTCATCATTATCAATTACAAGTGAGTCAATTTGAGAGCAACACTCCAATGGCTCATGTTCCAGTTGATAAGAGTGATGTTGCTCCTAATCCCAACAAGTTTCAAAAGCCTAACAACTATGTCAAAATCAATAAACAAGCAAATGCAATTTTTGATCAAGTTGTTGTTGCATCTCACAATGCCACTTCTACATCCACTGCTTTTCATTCAAAATCGTATGTTTACTCATCTTTCTGAATATTTACATTCTATTATGAGTAAATTGTTAACTACTAATATGATTACTTTGCCTCCTATTCGACCTCTTCTTCCTACTATGATGGCATCAAAATCCTTTGATCCCAAAGCCTTTTGTCAATACCATTGTCAGAATGGCCATGATACTGAGAAGTATTATTCCCTAAAACATAAGGTTCAAGATTTAATTGATTCTAATGCTTTATCTATTGATAATTTTGATGGTAGTGGGAACAAATCTGTCTCTCCTCCTAATCAAAACCTTCAAATCTATACGAATCATTTTCCTTCACATGATACTAATACCATTGTTCAATCATCTTCTGTGGATATTGTTTATGATTCAAAGATGGATGATCTCAACCATATTGTTAACCATGTGGAGTGTGTTATTTCATCTTCACCTATTGTTCAAGATCCTTCGCCTCCACCTCAACTTCAAATTCAACCTCAATCTAAACCTTCAAAACAACCTAAGGATAAAAGACCTCAGGAAAAATTTTGATCACCTTTGATGATTCTGACACCATTAAAGCTCTTGATGGTCCCCTCTACATTTATGCTAGGATTGCTAAGATACCTACACATTCTTGTCTTGTTGATCCTACTTCCTTAGTCAATGTCATCACTGAAGAGAAACTTTTTATGAAGAACTTACAACGTGATTATTATGATACATCTGATGTGTGGATCCAAAATTGTAATAGTTTTCTCTATCCATCATTTGGTTCTATTACCTTACCTGTTGAACTTTGTGGTAAAGTTGTGGACACTACCTTCGTTGTTGTCCCTACTTCTGATCAATTTCAAGTTAAGCTTGGTTTGCCTTGGTTGACTGCCATGCGTTTTGTTGCTTCTCCTATCCATAAGTTTATTAAGTTCATTCATGATGAAGAGGTGAAGACAATTAATTTGAGTTTATATCAACCTTCTAGGTCTAGAGATTGTGCTACCCTTGACTTATTTTGGCCTTCATAACCTAGTTCATGTTCTTCTTGACCTGATAACCTTTTTCACTCATATCAAGCCTATAAACATCGCAAGATTCTTGAGTTAAGCGTTCCTCAGATGGATCTTAACTGTGGTCTTTTACCTACACCTTCCATACCTCCTTTATCCATTTCTTCTAGTTTTATTAATCAAACTCCTAGTGTATCTTTTCAGCCTACTACAAATCCTACCAATCCTCCTATAGAACCTATGAAGAAACCAGTTGTTGTTCCTCCTAGTTCTCAACATATTTCAAACAACAGAAAATGTAACAAATCTTCCAATGAACATCGTAAGAAGCATCGAGCTAATGCTAGGGCCCGTTCCTGTGGTCTTCGAAATTCTTTACCTTCTTTTGAACATCCTATGTCTGATATGTTGGAGGAAGTTAATGTTAATAATGATGTTAAGATGAATAATTATGATGATTCCATTCACATCTTAGATTCTATTTCGATTAATCTTGATGAAGAAGATATTCTAGATGATCCTACTGATGCTAATGATGAATATGAGACTATTGATATTGATATTGATTTACCTCATATGCTTTCCACACAACTGATAATTACACTTAGTATTGAACGTCACAATTCTCAAGAGGATCCTTGTTTGGAACTGGCTATTATTCCTACAGTGTTGGATATAGTCCCTCTTGTGAGTTGCCCACCTTCCCTAAATGATATAAAAAAATATGAGGAGGGTAGGAGATGCGCTTGATGGGCTTATCCTCCATGGTAGCCTTTTATGTGTTTTCCTATAGTACTGTGCTTCTCTCGTAATGTATTTGCTAAATGTTTGTTAGATTCTTTTATACGACCCTTGTTACTTTGTTGGTGCAAGGTGATAAAGGAATCAAACATGTTGTACAATTCTTCTATATGTATATCTATTCTTCTATATGTTGTTTCATGTTATGTTGTACCTGTGCTATTGTTCATAAATGTTTTCCGTGTGTAGTCCGCTTGGATTTGTGACATGGTAGCACTGATTCTTTTTGGTCTCCATGTTGTGGTCTGAAAAGACTCTTCTTTGTAACTCTTGCATTTTCTTTCCTCCATTGTGATTGTAGTTCTACTTTATTTAGGGAATGATGTCAATTCATTTGCAATAATATCATATCTATATATACATATTATCTTATGATCATACTGACCCCACAGTAGGTAGATCCCTTCTGTGTTCTCTGTATGTTTGTGGTATTTCCCTTGATTTGTCTTCGGTTGGGGGCATCTCGTAGTGGAAACATAATTAGTGGAGTTGTTTATGTTTCCATTAAAGACATTGCTCCTGTTAAAGTGTTAGCAATGACTTTAACGTGGGGGCATACACTCTACTCACTTTTTGCACACACACACTTCCAAAATATTTTCAAACTCAAAACTTTTTTTTTTTCCTTTTATGGATTATTGACTAATCCTTAAAGCATGGATTTTTACCTTATAGGATTTGTTGATCCCTCCAGTTTCAATTTACAAGGATCTCTTTATCCCTCCAGTTTCAGTATACAAATATATTTTTTGATCCCTTAAGGTCGGAAGGTGTCCTTAAGAATGGATCTCTCTATATTTTGGCTTTGCTCTTTTGGAGTAGAATATTCCCAAGAGTAAAACCTTGATGGGTTGACTAGTGAGTGGCCACATTCACTAGGCGGTTCAACTCCACCTTTCCAGTTACACTTTTTTCTTATGTGATTCACAATGGGACATATGTTCTCATTGGACGAGGTAATCACACCCTCTCTCTTTTTCTCTTTGACTGGTGATGTCTCTCTTATCGTGATCTTAGGTTTGATAAAGAATTATGTTCCTAGGGGCTTGAGAATCCCTTTGTCCCTTTTGATTTCAATAAGATTATCTTTTCTCTATGATCTCCTTTACCAAGAGTTTGCATCAAATCCATACTCTTGCTAAAGTGGGGGCTAAATGTATCGTCGAAAAATGGAAGTACTTCCATTTTGGACTGGTTGAGCCCTCCGAGTAAGTAGTTTGGGGTCATGTCAATCACCTTGAATGGGTCTTTGACTTGGATCTGGCTTTTACCCCTATTTTTCCCCCTTTTCCACTTCTCTCTGACCTATTTTTGGCATCCTAAACTGCAAACCTGAGATTCTTGACCTCAGGGTCAAGGTCAACATTCTGGGTCAAGTTCAACCTTGACCCTGACCCAAGGTCTAGATTTTATGTTTCTAGGGTTTTCAGATGTCGTGTTTTGGAAATATTTAATTCCCGCTTCTAGGTCGGTTGTTTTGGTCTTCGAGGTAGTGACTCTTGAAGTTATATTTAATATAGGTCCACTTCTAGGGGTATAGGTATAATTGGAATTTAATTCTACTATTTAGGCCTCTCTAGAAGATTGTGCCCTAGAGTTGTATATAACGAAGCTTTCTCCTCTCATTTTCTCTAACAATCTAAGCTCTAAGACTTGAAGCATAAGCACAAACCATCTAAGACAACTCTATGCATGATCTATTGAAGCGAGCATCTACTCTCAAGAATTTAAGAATTCAAAGACACTAAAGCATTAAATTCATCAAGGAGATCCATTGGTAGCCATTGAAGGATTCAAGCTCTATGGATCCCTCTTGTTGAAGATTTCTCCATCCACATCCATGCAAACCTCTTCCTATTCCAAAATACATTCAAGAATGGTTTTGAAGATCTACAAGCAATTGATTTAAGACATCCTACATTATACATTCTACATTCATTTGGTATATACATACTTGTGGATCCAAGGATTCGAATCCTCCACAAGGGTTTTTATACAAGCAAGGTGAATTTGTTTATTTACTTTATTTATTTATGCAATTTCAATTATACTTTAAGGTTAATTCTAAAACCAGGGTTTGACCAAGGTAAACCCCTCCCCAACAAAAAAACCCATTTTTCTTGTAGGTACACATACAGGACAACAAATTTCAGATTAGATTTGGATACCCTTTTTGGCCAACTTTCAGGATCTGCTAACAAAATTTCAGTTGGAGCGGTGCAAGTCAAGGTTGAACATTTTGGGGCACAATTACGCCCCGCCAAAGAGGTCAAGGTCAATCTATCTCAAAAAATGAAAATATTTTTGGGTTTTGTCCGTCTCTGTGTTTCTATTCCTGATCCGGTTGCAGAATTTCCCGAAACCTGACACAGACATCAGAAAATAGGCTTTTCCAAATCTGCTATATTTTGAGGTTAGTACTTGTATTTAATTCATTTCAATTAGGGTCTCAATCAATTCCATTACATACTCTTCATCCATTATTCGGGATTGTAAGGATTTCTTCTTCCTTCTTATTTCTGATCGATTGATGCATTCATGCATTAACCATTTTCTTATGGTTGATCAAAGTGGATCTTTCCTTTGTGAAATTTGGGGCTAAGAGGACAATCTTACATTCTCCACTATCTCAACAACACAATTTATCTAATAATAATAAGAATACATTCAATTGCTACCCCACATCATTATTAATATCTTACATTCTAATGAACACCACACATTTTTATCCTTCACACATTTTTAGATATTACAGTATCAAATGCCAATTATCCCATGAAAGTGAGGATATGCCTTATTCTACTCATAATAAAATGAGGTGAGTGTTTGTATCCTGCTCAAACTCTTACAACTTTGAATTATAATTATGGCTGAAAATAGTGTAGGAACATGTCATAATAACTTATGAGTCATAATGTATTGTTTCCACATGTTTCTATATTGTTCTCTAGCTTTAATTACTCTCAATATATGACATCAACAAGAAGTGTGAATTTCAAAACTGAACATCAACTAAATTTCGTAATTGTTGCCTCTAATCTTGTCACTATCGACTTAGTCAACTTCCAGTGAATGCAAATCCTTTATTATTTTGAATCTTTTCAAACTATTTATAAGCTTTTTTCTCTCATTTTCATCTTTCCAGATCATTTTGAAAATCTAAAATTCATTAATAAATGAAGGATATATGTCTATTTTATTGAAACTGCAATTTGACTTTTTTTGCACTTCTAGCAATAGCTAAATGTTGACAAGATTAAACTTGTTTCTTTTTCTTCTTAGCTGCATGAATGAGTCAAAACTATCACAAAATACATGTTAATCTTTCCAAAATACTTTATTTTTAATAATAACTATTTATCATAATATATTATCATAATTTAGCATCATAGTAGTCACCACCACTATGCACCATCCTTTAGTCGAGAAAAATACACTATTCTCCATAGGAGACTCCAACATAGGAAGAGAGTTAGGGATCTAAGTAAGCTACATATACATAAAACCACAATTTCATTGTCCTAACTATGCAAAATAGCCAAAATAAAAGGACGATGCCCAGGTTGTAGGTGCCCACCAGCAATAAGATACTTGACAACCACCACTTTTGTTGCATACTCTACCAAAACATCTGTGCACACATAGATGAGTCTTAGGCACTGGGGTTTCTAGACCCTCACCATGCGAAAATGCAAAAACCTCCAAAGAGGAGGATCTCCTTATAGACACAACAACATCTTGATGAGAAAAGAGTTGTGCAACCAAGTGATAACCATAATGAAGTTGCCACAAAAGGTGGAAAAGGCACAAAAAGAAAGCCCAAATCTACCCAACACAAGAATGTTGACTTCCAAATGAAGTCAAACCAAATCCACCACATCTAAAGCACAAACACAACCATTTGGATCTCTATCATCATCATTATCACCTTCAACATATGAAACCCTAGCACCATTGCCTCCACTGTCTCCACTCTCCATTATTTTTTGATAACTTTACGCCTAAATTGCACATAGTCACTTTGTTAACTGTATAGTAAATTATTATTAGTCCTTGTCTTTAGGCAAATATTTATTTTTTCATGTCAACATTTTTCAATTAGTGTCTACTTTGGCAATAGTACCAACATTTATATCTTATGGTTGTGGGTGATTCTTCTCACTAAACTGATTTCTCTCCATTTTCTGCTATTTTCTGATTGGTTTGTATTCTTTTGCATATGGTTTTTTTTAATTTTTCAATTAAAAGTATGAGAAGAAAAATTCTCATGCAAATAATATTTTAGGCACTACGAGGGTAGATTGTAATGTGTTTGGATGAAATTTTTAAAGTAGTGCACATGTCTTTTCTATCCTTCTACATTTTGCATACATGTAGTACAACTAGTTTATATATATATATATATATATATTTTTTTTTCTCTATTCTTAAAACATATACAAAACTCTAGTTGATCTCGTTAACACTCTATTCATGTTTTTGTTTGTTTGTGTAATGTGCTCTATGATGTTTGAATATGTTTAACATTCATTAAAAAGTACTACTTGCCAACACCATCCATGCAAATTTTAGTATTCATTTATAATTCACACTCAACATAGAAGCTACAATTGTATGGTAAATTATCCATAAATTGAACATCTAACATACTTTTATGATGAATTCCAAACCCACCCTTTTTCTCATAAACATGGAAAAAATCAAATCATCTCAACAACTCATTTACCATAAATCCTAGTATAATCTTAAGTTGCAAATGAGGTGAAAAAATGTATATCTATTTTAATCATGAATTTATTGTATGCTACATTCTTTTTCTTTGCAAGGCAACAATCTCTGCATTATAGTCTTTGAGAGCCTTAGTTATTTATTGGGTATATAATCTAATCCATTTTATTGATGCTCAATAGTAGGTTTATATTTGCATATGCATTTCTGTTTGTATTTCTTCCAATATGTAAGGAGGTACCAATGACAATATATCCTTCACAATATAGTACTATGAAATTTAATGAGGGTTTCAACAATCTTTGGGGTCCTAGGCATGAAATAGTGTTACATGACAAATTTTAGATTACTATCTACCTGGACAGACAATCAAGTAATCATTTGATTAAGTGAACATTGTTTCTGGATTTGATTGTGTGTGAGATTTTGGCATCAACATTTTGAATCATGCCCTAAATTATCTCAACACTAAATCATTTGATTGTTTCAAAATCCTCATGCTTGCTTTCAAAACTTTCACATTTTGTAATAGTTTGTTGATATTTCAAAAAGCATTTAATCTTTAAATGAATGTTGGAAGTAGGTTCAAGTCTTCACAGTCATACAAGTTGGGCTAATTTAGTGCAGTCATTTAAACTGCAACCTGACTACATCATAGGAGTTAACACTACATTCTATGTAATCCTTCCTGTGTTACATCATTTTTCCACCTTTCTTTCTTTTTTTATTTAGAATTGGGGATTTTCTTGTCATTTTTTTACACATCTAAGTGATGCTTAGTTCTTCTTCTTGATAGTTTTGTTAAATTACTAAGTTTAGCTCAAAAGAAATTTCTTATTTTCAGTGTATTTTCCTTGCTTGGGTTAGATGGCACAAAGTGTAGATTAATTATAGGGGGTGTTTACACAGAAGAAAATGTGGATGCATGAATGAGAACATTAGAGATTCGCATGTACTGTAGTGTAGTTCTTTACAAAAAACACATAAATATACAAATCAATGATTCACATTTTATTTGATCTATACTCTAAATTTTTGTTGGCTCGTGGCTTTTAAGATGGGAAATTTTTAATTTTTTAATTTCATAATAAAGGGAAAAAAAACTATTGACTAATCATGTCTTGAAAGATAGGATGTATATTCATGGTTCCCAATGTTTTTTTTTTTTTGGTTGGTAGAGCACATGGCCTACAACTAACTACATGACATGTTACAAAGGGATTCATGTGCCTCTTCTACACTTTGATATTTGTATGTTTGCATCACTATACATCCACACCTAAGACTTTACCTAGGATAGATGTGTTGGAATATGGAATGGTGTGTACTGAGAGGGGAGGGGTGAATTAGTACCCTTAAAAATTTTATCACTTTAACCCTTAGTAATATTTTCTTGCATTACCGACCATATTTCTTTTCTACCTTATGTATGTAATATCAAAACATAAATGTAATTGCATGTAAACATTCATAGAAACATTCATGAAACTTAGTTACACATGACACAAGAATTGGTAATGCATAAAACCCCTGTTAGAAGGTAAAAACTACGGTGGGGATGAAACCCACAAAGCTTCACTATCTACAGAATGGAAGGTGTCAGTTAAGGCTACAAGTGTGATCACTTATGATGATCTTACCTTGTTAGGAGTAACATTTTAGACTGGTTAGGTCTACTCGGTCAAGAGATTTTAACAACATTTTTAAATGTGCACTCAGTTATGTTAGAGTAATAGTTCATTTACCTTTATAATTAAATCTATCTGGTTTAATTATTAAAGGTCACTATTATTCTTTTTCACTTAAGCTTGTCATTTAGGTGCATAATAATTAATATGTTTATTAATTA
>MU228496.1:0-23970 GCA_018584345.1 Thuja plicata | reverse complement strand
ATGAACAGATAGATAAGTTATTTTACAAACTGATGACTAAGGGTTAATGGGCTAACCAAGAAAAGTTTTAGTGGTATTGATTCACCCCTCCCCTCTCAGTACAAATTATCTCAATATAATTCCAACAGGTGAAGTTGTGTAGGCTTTACATTTTAGAATGTAATGGTGGACATGAGATGAAAATTTTGAACTTTAGGCTTGAAATTTATGGCTTTTATGATGAGTATGATCAAGATTGGAACCATTGGCTTGCCAAATTTTTAGATTATTGAACATGTGTGGGTAAAAGCATAGTCAAGTGTCTCCTTTTAGGCTAACTCGACTGACTCCACCCAATTAGACTTGGTCCAACTAGAATCACCCTAGTCTAACATAGTCGAGTCCACATAGGTACCACACGACACCGAATGACGCCTACGTGGTCGAGTGGGAATCGACCGAGTCCCTGCGATATTTTAAATACCAAAAAATGACTTTGGTATTTAAAATACCAAAAAATAAATGTGATATCCTAAAGAGATTCATCCTAATAGGACTCAGTCGAGTCTGACTAGGCTGACTCAGACTGGGCCGAGTCTGCCTAGGTGACATGCCATGTTGGCAGCCAACCCCCAAAAACATCAAAAAATCAAAAGTTTGCACTTTTGTTGTTTAGTTCTTTTTCTCAAAATAGAAAATGTCAAAAAAGTAAAAGTACCCTTTTCTAGATCTCAGAACTACGATTCTGGACATATATATTTTATATTATTTCAATTACAAATGTTGAACAAATTCGCTAAAAACTACATGTAGGTATATTAAGTTTTGAGAAGTCGTTGATTCGAAAAATATAAAAAAATGCTAAATCAATTCATAAATTTTTAAAAATCATATACAACACTAGAGAAGAGAGTCTTCTTCAAAAAGATATCATTTATTTGGTTTTTGGTAAAATTTTGATAGGGGAAAAGTGGTGGGAGACAAAAACTGTTGATTTCAGGTAAGTTCGACTTTGAATACTTATAACGAGAAAACTATAGATCAAAAAAACTTTTTTTTTTTTGCACTAGCTATACATGTTATCTAAAACATATTCTGAAATTGGAGGAAAAAACAATGTTTTACTTATAATGATTTGGCGGGAAGTAAACCACCTGATTTGTAGTATTTTTCAGGAAATAAAAAATAGACCTAAAATTTTTAAAAAATATATTAATTTTTGTTCATTTTAAAAAAAAAATTATAGGCATAAAATTCATCATATTTCACACATTTCATCAGTTTACATCATATTCAAATTCTCAACAGAAATGTGACTTTTATGCCCTTGAAGTGTTACAATTTCGGTGTTGTTAACCTTTTCCTTTGTAAAAGGGTGACAACTTATTATGCACCCGTGTAAAGTTAGTGTCTACAACATTTGTACAAATTTGCAATGAGAAATGTCCTTTGAAGAAGCATTAAATGTTCTTCTAATTTGTTGAATGTATGTACATTTTTTAAGGTTTGTGCTATCTTGATTCAACTTGAAATTAAGTGTCTACAACATTTGTACAAACTTGCCATGAGAAATGTCTTTTGAAGAAGCATTAAATGTGCTTCTGATTTGTTGAATGTATGTGCATTTTTTTAAGGTTTGTGTTATTTTGATTCAACTTTAAATTAATTATTCTACCACTTTAATGGAAGTACGTGACTTGTTCCATAGCTCCCATTTTGGCACAAGAAGACATCATACGAGCAAAATTTATGGAGTTTAGCTTTACAACTACTAATTATATTTACTTGTAAAGTTTTTGTACATATCTTGAAATGATGGAATTACATGAGCATTTGATTTAAATTCCTACATATAAGGCAAAGACTAAAGATTTCATGTAACATGTTTAATATTAATCTTGTCTAGAAAGAAACACCAACAAAAAATTCCTTTGGTTTGTAAACTTTTGTAGTGTTGTCCTTTGGCCTTTCTTGAAGTAGTTCTAAACCATAAATATCCATTGACCACATAAAATTAATAGTAGTTTTACAAGTTCTAATAAGTATATCCTAATCACTAACTTCATTTTATCCATTAAAGTGCAACACATTCCTTATAAGCATTTGACTTGCAATTATTTTTCTCCTAATTATGTTGTAACCTAGTAATTGATAGTCAACTTATTTTAAGTTACGTTCTTTTAATAAATTAAATTAAATTCATGTAACATATCACATAATTTTGAACAAAACTCGTCTCATAGTTAACATTCGCATTATCCTATTGGAGACATCAATTTTATATTCTAAGTCTTAGTTGGAGGCTTCTATGTTACAAGTCTAAAAATAACAAAAATAGAAATTTTAACAAGAGGAAAGTTTGAAACATTTGGAAATCATTTTTAGGTATCATTTCTTTCTACTCCAGATATTATGTTGCTTCCAATATACCCTAGCCAATCATATGTGACTGACAAATCATGGCTCTAAAAATCCTATATTTTCAAGTCACCCACTTTAGTCACTATACTTTATACTCTACCATAGTAATATATGTATTTCATCTACTTGGTGTGTGAGTGTACCATCCTAAAAATTTAATACCCATTATTGGATGATCTATTAGGCCCCATTTTGGCGATTTAAAGATTTGATGTTTGTTATGCTTGATCCTAGCAACCTGGTTCTTCTTTACCCGAATCTACCCTATCATCCCAACACCCAATTCAAAATTGGATTGATTTTCCTAGGTACATAATATTTTTAACATTATGTACCCACTTATTTTGACACAAATTTGGCCCAAATCCCTATGCTCAGGTTTTAGTGGGAAATTAGATCCTGTGGTCAGCCTGGCTTATTTTTGGATCCCGAAATGTAGGATGAGGTATATAAACACCTTATCTATCCTCATTTTAGTAACCATAATCCATTATTCATGAAATCATATCCATGATCAAAATTTCAAGAGCATCTAATCATTTAAGGTAAATTCAAGATTTGAAGGCAAGCATCCGAGATCTAGTTTTACTTCCAACATCCAAGGAAAATTGAAAGAAATATTCTCCATTGTATCAAGATTCTCTCTCATGAAGGCCAAGTAAAGGAGTTCAAAATAAAGCAAGGGGATCCTTCCTTCCATCCACATATAATTTTCCTTCGTTGCAAGTGATTATCAAGCATTTTTACATTGAAGATCTAGGAGTGATGTTCATAGAACCATGCATTTGTGAAGGAATACTTGATTGCTTTCTACATTCCAAGGTCAACACCTTCAATTCAAGCAAAATTCAAGTATCTTCGTGAACATGAGTGATTTCTACATCCGTTCACGAGGGTTTTAGTAAATCAAACATTTACCTTTTTACTTACATTTCTTTATGCAATTTCCTTTCATTTTCAATGTTGATTCCTAAACAGGGATTTGACCCAGGCAAGACCCTTTTACCCAACCTTTTCCCCATTTTTTTTATATGTCTAGGATTAGGTTACAAAGTTGTTGAAGCTTTTTTTGAATGATCGGGAACAGTCAAAGAGACTCTCCCAATGTCAATCAAAAGTACCAAGTATGAAGCAAAAAAGATGTTTTGTACCTAAGTAGAGAATGAAAAGGGCATTCTATACCCATGTATAGAATTAAAAAGATGTTTTGTACCCTGAAATTTCAGCTCAAATTGAAATCATAGGTTAGTACAATAGTTTGGACCCTGATTCATCTTAGTTCTGATTTCTGGTAGCTAGTTATCAGTTTGTAATTTCTAGATCTATCTATATTTGCATATTTAGATCCCTTAATTGGATTTTCCTCTTTCCATTTCATAATGTATACATCTTTAGTGAAGGATCATTGTCTCATTCGACACTTGGATCTACTTGAGCCCATTGGGGCATCTTCCTTCCTAGTCTACAAGTTTAAAAAAGAGGAGTAATCTACCCCTTTGCATTGCATCCCTTTGTTAGACCTGAAGAAGCACACACACAACTGAGAGGGGGGTGAATCAGTTGTGCCACAATATCATTAAACGTCAACCAACTTATAAACTTTAACCTCAAATCTGAATGATAAACAAGAAAGCAAGATCTCAACACAATATCAACACATAACACCAATATTTTTGGCGTGGAAACCTTGTTAGGGGAAAATTACGGTGCGGATGAAACCCACAAGATGAGTGCATTTAGTAATAAATATTGTACCCTATTGGGATTATTACAAAAGGGGAATGCACTTGCATTCAGGCACACTTCCTAGAGCTCACTGCTCAACCATAATTATAATAAGACTCACTGCCTTAATTACAACATCAACCGATCATAGATAAAAGAGGACTTACAATCCAAACAAGCAAACTAACTGATAACATCTATTATGCCAAAATAGTTCCAATGAAGCACATAGATCTCTGACTTATTTCAGATTCCACTCATACCTCTTCATACAACATCATGCATATCATTTATCTACTATGTATACACATTCCTACACTCTTGTACATCTTCGCAACTTCAAATGATTACATCTATAAATACAATTCATCAACTCATTTCAACTAGGTTGGTCAGGGACCTAATTGCAAACAAATAATAAATTACAATTCAATCCTCAATGTGATCCATTGAATGTCAACCAGGACATTTCAATGATCCATATCAATAACCTTGAACATGCTTAGATCCATAAATCACGCTCTAAACCTTCGTTGCACCTTACATCATCAGGTCATCTAAGAATAAATGGAGAACATCAACATGTTACATGAAATTATTGCAACCCAATCACTTTGACCAATGTGAACTAGAAACACAATCAAGAAACATCAACAAGCAACGTGAAGTAACTCAACAACCTTAGCATCAACACAAACTTAAGATCTAAATCCATCTCTGCACTATTCATCAACAACAATATATGCAACCTCTGTTACTTAAGAAAAGTATCTTGCCAGTATCCAAATCATGAACCACTTGATTTGAGGACACATATGCACGTACAAAATTCCCAACTAGGTTAGCAACCAACAACTCTTCAACAAGGATCCATACCGATCCAAAAACTGAAACTTTATTTTTTCCTCAAACAACCAAAATACTAGTATCTGATAAATCAATCATAACTCTCACAATTTATCGCTCTAACATCTGTGAACTGACATGCATAAACTAAAGACATAGTAGAACACAAGTGTACAATCATTAGAACACAATTGTAGATCTTATGTATAGTATTCGTACCAAGTAATTCAACTTCACTGAACATACCAGGAACACTGTCTTCAACAGTAGAACTATGTTGACATCAATGACAAAACATTAATGCCAACATATATGCATAATTTGAACAACATCTCAACAATATACAAAAATCTCCCTCTTTTGATGGAAACATATGATGTGAAAAAATTAATCAATGCACAAAGAAATAATACCAACAACAATATCCATAATATGACATCTCTACTTTATAATTTATCCCTCATAATTTCATACAAAATATCTCTCCTCAAAGCTCACATATTTTTCACATGAATATCTCTCTCCCTTTGGCATCAATGACAAAGGTGCATGTATACACTAAGTCTTAGAGGCCAAAAATATGAACAATACAACTCATGAAATACTTACCACACACTACTCCCCCTAAGGAGCAGTCACCAAAACATCAATCTAGAAGAATGATAGCTCTATAAGCACACTGGACTGATGCATCTCAATACATCTCTAGCTCTAATTAGGAGGGGCAATTACCCCAAGATTACCTCGGAGATACTCAAAAGTATCCTTTAGCAAGGGCTTCATGAAAATATCTGCAATCATCTCTTTAGTAGATACATACTCCAATCTGACTTCTTTCTCACTGACTCTATCTCTCAATAAATGATATTTGATAGAAAATATGCTTTGTCATTGAATGCAACACAAGGTTGTTTGAAATATTGATAGCCCTTGAATTTTCATAGTATATATCAATAGGATCATCAATAGTCACTCTGATATCCTTCAACATTTGTTTCATACATGACACTTGTGTACAATTAAAACAACAACATACTCAGCTTCAAGAGTAGATTGTGATATACAATTTTTTTTCTTACTTGCCCATTAAACTAATCTCTTACCCAGGAAGAATGCTTGACCACTAGTGCTCTTTCTGTCATCCATATTACCAGCTTAATCAACATCACTATATACACTCAATGCAAGATCATCATCTTTACCATACCATAAGCCATAATCACTTGTTCCTTTCAAGTATTTGAATATCCTCTTAGCAACAACACCATGTGATTCCTTCGGTTCTGATTGAAATCTAGCAACAATGAAAACATCATTCATAATGTCTGGTCTAGTTTGTGTCAAGTATAACATTCCACTGATCATTGATCTGTATCTAGTCTAATTTTCATTAGGTGTATCACCAATCATTTTCAACTTACAACCAGTAATCATAGGAGTACCAACTAGTTTTGAATCTTCCATACCAAATTTCTTCAACAATTCTTTCACACACTTAGACTGAGAAATGAAAATACCCTTGTCTGTTTGAGTAATTTTTAGTCCAAGAAAGAATTTCACCACACCTATCATAGAAATCTCAAATTCCTTTTGCATCTCATCAAAAAATTCCTTACTTAGCTTGTCATTTCTACCAAAGATTATATTATCCACAAAGACTTCAACAATCAAAATGTTATCACCAACAATTTTGAAGTACATGTTACTGCCAGTAGTACCTTTATTGGAACCAATCTTCAATAAATAGTTATCTAACCTCACATACCAGGCTCTTGGAGATTTCTTTATTCCATATAAAGCTTTATTCAGTCAGCAAACCATGTCATCTTTATCAGTCAAGGAAAAACCATCTGGTTGCTTAATGTAGACTTGTTCTTCCAACTCTCCATTCAAAAATGCAGACTTAACATCCATCTGATATACCTTGAAATTTTTGTAAGTAGCATATGCAAGAAACATTCTAACAACTTCAATTCTAAAAAGAGTAGAAAAATTCTCCTCAAAATTAGTACCTTCCATTTGATAATATCCCTTACAAACAAGTCTAGCTTTTTTTGAACCACTTCGCCACCTTCATTCAATTTTTTTCTGAATACCCATTTAGTACCAATCACATTCTTCTCCATAGGTCTAGGAACAAGGATTCGTGTCTTATTATTTTCAATATGTTCCAATTCTTCTTCCATAGCTTTGAACCAACTTTCATCTTTGCATGTTTCATCAACATCTTTAGGTTCAATCTTATAAATCAAACATATTTCATTTCTAGAAATTCTTCCTCTAGTTCGAACACCTTTGTTTCTATCACCAATAATTTGATTCTCTGAATGATTTAACTTTACATACCTCTGAGTCTTCATATTTGCATTTGTAGTTGACTCTTGTATTTCCAAATCTTCCTCATCTCCAACTGAACTTCATTCTGTTATATTGATCCATTCTGATTTTGATTTTGATTTTGTGCCTGCACAATCTTACTTCCTTCTTCTTCATCATCTGATTCATAACTGCAGTATCTAATTAGTTTCTAAAAACTCTCATCTACTTTCACATTAGTGCTCTCAATCATCTTTCTCAATCTGTGATTATAAAATTTGTATGCTTTATGCTTTGTAGAATAACCCATAAATATTCTCTCATCACTTCTACGATCAACCTTTCCTAAATCTTCATCTCTCTTAATGTAACATTTACTTCCAAAGATTCTAAAATATTTCACAGTAGGAATATCCCCATACCAAAGTTCATAAGGATTCTTACCAGTACCATGCTTGATTTGAACTTAGTCAAGTGTATAAATAATAGTGCTAACAACTTCTCTCCAATATATTTTTGAAACATTTCCTTCAATCATCATCGTCCTTGTAGTGTCAAGAATTGTTTTGTTTCTTCTCTCTGCAATTTCATTTTTTGTGGGGTTCATAGAGTAATCATTTGTCTCTTTATTCCATCCTCTTCACAGTATGCATCAAATTCTCTAGATGTAAACTCTCCACCTTTGTCAAATCTCAAACATTTTAGCTTCATACCTGTCTCAGTTTCAACCATAGTTTTAAAGATCTTGAATTTGTCAAATGCCTCTGATTTTTCTTTCAAAAATGTAACCCACATCATCCTTGAATAATCATCAATGAATCGAATAAAGTATATGTCCTCATAATAACTTCTTGTTCTAGTAGGTCCACATAAATCAGTATGTACCAAGTCTAACAATCCACTTGAAGAATAGGTCTTAGTTTTGAAAGTAGATTTAGTTAATTTTTCCAATTGACATTCCTTACACATCACATTTTTAGGTTTCAACAATCTAGGTAAATCTCTTACAACATTTGTAGTGCTAATCATCACAATGTTATCAAAGTTTACATGACAAATTATGCCACAACCAACTGTCATCAACCTTTACAATCAAATATCTATTATCTAAATTGTTCAAATGAAATACATTACCTCTGGTCTTTGTACCTGATGCAATCTCAATTCCAGTGCTTCTAATGATTTTACACATTCCATTCTTGAATTTCATGTGATATCACTTATCAACTAACTACCCAACACTCAAAACATTATGCTTTAAACCTTCAACATACAAAACATCATTAGTATTAATCTTACCATAAAGTGTAATTGACCCTCTTCCTTTGATCAAACATGGACCATTTTTACCAAATCTAACAACACCACAATCATAGTCTTCAAGCTTCACAAATTTACTTTTGTCTTTGGTCATGTGATGTGAACATCCACTGTCAATAACCTGGTCATCTCTCTTATCCACATGAGAAACCAAGGCTTTCTCTTCCTTAGCATTCTCATCTTTAACATCAATGAACACAATCTCTTCTTTTCTCTTCTTAGATTCATCATTCGTTGTTCCTTCATCAGAAACATAGTAACACTTCTTCTGATATTTATGTATGAACTTCTTATGCTTATACTTAGGCTCTTTTTAAGGACATCTAGAAGCAACGCGACCAATCTTATTACATGCAAAACACTTTAAAGGCAACTTTCCTTCATACTTATCAGATCCCTTAGGTAGCTTCTTTGCAAATAGGGCTTCAAGATCTTCAAAATCTCTTTCTTCTTTCTCAATTTGTTCCCATTCCTTACCATATATATCAAGCTTAAATGAACTCTCACTAGGGTCCTGTATTTTCTTTTCTTTAGAAATAGTAGCTTTAAATGCAGATTCAAATTTAGGAAATCTATTTCCATATTCACTCATTTCAAAAGGAGATAACTTACCAACCAATGTATCTCAATTCATAGTAGTCACCATTCATATTTCTTTAATAGCAAAAAATTTATGATCATAATAAGGAGGCAAGGATCTCAAAATTTTAGAAATAATCTCCTCTTCTTCCAATGTTCTACCAGTGCAACTGATTCCACAAATAAGGTTGGTGATCTCATTCACATATATAGTAATGTTCTCATCTTCGCTCATCCTCAATATTTCATATCTTCCTCTCAGGGTTTGTAGCTTCGCTTGCTTCACAAACTTAGCTCATTCATATAACATTTCTAACTTTTCCCATACTTCATGTACAATCTCCATTACTGGGAAATTTGTTTATTGAGCATCCGATAAGACACTCTTAGAGGATTCATATGCTCTGGTATTAATCTCATATTTTTTCTTCTCACCAGCAGTCGCAGTAGAATGATCAACAGGAGGCTTGTAATTTTTCTTTGTAACAACTCAATGTTCTTCGCTAAGACATCTCAAGTGTGTAATCATCCGGTCCTTCCATATAGTATAATTTGTTCCTTCAAATGTCATACTATCCTTCTTAAAGGTTGACATCCCATATCTCCTCAAGTGGTCAAGCTTCTCAAAGAGGACACTAGCTCTGATACCAATTTTTAGACCTTAAGAAGCACACACACAACTCAGAGGAGGAGGGAATCATTTGTGCCACAATATAATTAAAATTCAACCAACTTATCAACTTTAACCTCAAATCTGAATGATAAACAAGAAATCAATATCTCAACACAATAGCAACACATAACACCAATATTTTTGACGTGGAAATCCTATTAGAGGAAAAACCACAATGGGGATGGAACCCACAAAATAAGTGCACCCAGTAATAAATATTGTACCCTATTATGGGTATTACAAAAGGGGAATAAACTTGCATTCATGCACACTTCCTAGAGCTCACTTCTCAAATACAATTACAAGAAGACTTGTTGCCTTACAACATCAACCGATCATAGATCAAAGAGGACTTACAATCCCAACACACAAACTGACTGATAACATCTGCTATGCCAAAACAGTTCCAATGAAGCACATAAATCTCTGACTTATTTCATATTCCACTCATACCTCTTCATACAACATCATGTATATCATTTAGATCCTCTATATACACATTTACAAACTCTTGTACATCTTCGCAACTTCAAATGATTACATTTATAAATAAAATTCATCAACTCATCTCAACTAGGTTGGCCAAGGACCTAATTCCAAACAAATAATAAATTACAATTCAATCCTCAATGTGATCCATTGAATGTCAACCAAGACATTGCAATGATCCATATAAACAACCTTGAACACTCTCAGATCTATAAATCACGCTCTAAACCTTCGCAACACGTTACATCATCAAGTCAAATAAGACCAAATGAATAACACCAACACGTTACATGAAATTCATGCAACCTGATCACTTCGACCAATGCAAACCAAAAATATGATCATGACACAATCAAGAAACATAATAAAGAAACATGAAGTACATCAACAACCTTAGCATCAACACAAACTCAAGATCTAAATCCATCTCTACACTGTTCATCAACAACAATATCTACAACCTCTGCTACTTAATAAAAGTTGCTTGCCAGTATCTAAAACATGATCCAAAAACTAAAACTCTTTCTTTTTGCAAACTACCAAAATACCAGTATCTGATATAAATCAATCATAAATCTCACAAATCATCACTCTAACATCTATGAACTGACATGCGTCAACTACAGACATCTCAAAACATAATTGTATTGGTGTAGGAGCACCTACGAAGTCACCTAAGGTCACCATGGATCTATTCAAAGAAAAAGGAATAAAATCATCCCTAAATGTGGATTGGGGTGTATTGGAATCAATAATGACAATTTTTAATAAAGAATGCAATGAAATGTTGTCAAGTCCTATTTGTCCAGGTAGAGGGCTAGGACTTCAAAAATATTGTAAATTGGGTCAATAGTGCCCAAAGGGTCTAATTAGGATTTAGAAAGTATCTAAGGGATTCAAATAGACCCTAGGAATAAGATTTAATAATTTTTATAAATTAGAATGCTTAAATTTTTTAAATTATGTAAGTTAAGAATTCAAATATTTGAATCTAAACGATTACTTAGTTTAGGAGGGAAAATGGAATTAAGCATGTAAATGCATTTGTAATCCCAAATAACCAATGGGAATTGGTTAAATCAGTTGGGAGGCATTTTTATATGATCTAGAAAGAGCATGGAAGAACATAGTACGACCTGGTACAAAGATTGTACGAATTTCACAAGTTTGAAGCAATAAAGTGGTAGTTTTTGCAAATTTCTTGATTTTTGAAAGTTGTAATGAGTCTAATTCATTGAATAGAAATCAATGAGTGTTTTAGAATATTTTTAAATTTATTTTCAATCCATTTAAATTAATTCCGCATTAAAAGTCTCAGATTGTGCTTTGATAGAGCATAGTTTTGCATTGTTTTAGAGGCATGGAATGAGATTCATCCCCTTTTTGTAATCACTGTAACTTGGGGATGAATAAAAAATTTGTATCATAGATATATAATACTAAATATGCAATAAATTCCATCAGATGTTGCAGGAGATCTCCATTTGGTATTTGTTGCATGGTTAAATAACATGAAAATGCTTGGAATGCTATAACAGCAACATATTGGGCCTCATGAGCGATACATTTTATGTTGGTCAACACTTAGTTATGTTGAAAGGATTGTGAATCAGCCTCTGGTTGGTTGAGATTTTGCTTGGAGAGTCCAGATTGGAGAAGCCTTAGTTTTGGAGGGTTTGAGAAGCCTAATTTGGGGCTTTTGATGTTCCCAAAGGTCTGAGACTAATTCCTTTCAGATTTAAGTGTTTTAGGACATAATTAACCATTGTCCAAGAGGTGGAGTCTTTTGGTTAAGTTTATGGTATAGTTCCTTTCTAAAAGTGCCCATTTTTATGTATTTTTGGGGTCCTAAAGTTGTAACAGCAGGGTATGGTCCAAAACAACCTACCTCTTTCTTTATATATGTTGTAAAACTTGATAAAGGGTATCCAAAAACCTAATTTTTTTTCTAATTCATTAATTTTTTTTTGGATTTATAGGCTCTGGAAGGTCGTTGTTGTCCTAATGCAATACAATTAGGCCTCTTGGCAGAATTCAAGTCCTTTGTGCGTATCCCATAGTGGTTTCCTTCTGAATTTGGTTTAATTTAGTCCCTTGTGGCTTTAGAAACCTTGAGTCAAGGTGTTGGGTTGAAATCTTCTTTTGAGTTGTTTGGGAAGGGTGTCTTTGAACCTTGTATTTCCCTTATATGTTCAATCCCTCTATTTTGTCAAGAATCCCACTACCCTATCCTCTGCACCATGTATGATCACAATTGTAGATCTTCTGTGTGGTATTCATACCAAGCAATTCAACTTCACTGAACATACCAAGAACACTGTCTTCAACAATAGAACTATGTTGACATCAATGAAAAAATATTAATGCCAACATATATGCTTAGTATGAACAATGTCTCAATAATATGCAGCCCCATTTTCCCATTGTACATTTTGGTAAACTCAACTCATGACATTTCCATTCTAATTTGGTCTCTAGATCTCCTTTGTATGTATTGCATTAGTCAATATTTACGTTGCTACATTGTATGCATCTAGATAACTAGGTTCACCCATTGTACATTTTGTTGAACCTGATGCATGGCATTCCACTTCTGATTTTTAGTGTTAGATCCCCTTTATGCATTAGATCTTCATGTTTTATTTGATGGTTAGATGTGATTTTCATTAAATGTGCAACTATGCTTAGTTGATAAGTGTTTGCATATCTCTTTCAAAATTCATGTTTACATTAGATTTATTTTTTATTTTCTTGTGCACAAGTGTTATTACATTGAGTCATACTTGAAACATTCTGGTTTGGAGAAGTCGTAGACTTACAGGTTCCTTTGATCTCAAATCCTCTTTGTTTCCTAGGAATCTTGATGAGATAAACATGCCTACTAATGACATTTCTCATATTGAGAACAACTCTTCCCACTCTTCTCATGATGAAGATGATACCTTAAGAGTTCCTCCTATATAAGTGAAAAATATTTTTCATGACTTTAAAAAATTTGAGCAATGTTTAGGACAAGATAACTCCAATCCCGAGTTCATCTCTGTAGTAGAGGGTTCGAGGAAGATAATCCATAATGATGAAAATGGTGTTAATATTTTGCATATTATTTCTCATCTTATTAATAACAATGTCAAACCTATTATAAATAGTGCCCAAGTATTAGGTTGTATTCCACCTACCACTAGTGTTGAGACTCCCATTCCCATCCTTACTTCAATACCTAGTGTGTCCACTTATTCTCCACCTCTCATAACCACTTCCATTAAAAGCATCAATCCTACACATGTTAGCATTGCTAATACTATTGTTCCTCCTCCTTCAAGTGTTCCATGTGTTTCTTTACCTTCATCCATGCCCACTTACAATAGTGTTCCATTTTCATACTTCACCATTCTTTCCATTTCCCATAATGGTTCAAGCCTTTCATACATATCTCCTCCCACCCTTTCTACCGAATCCACAATCAATAGCTTGACTCAAACCGTTTCACCTTTGCAAAAATAAATTTCTTCTATGTCTCAATCTAGGTTTAACATCCCTACTTGTGACATTGCTAGTCCTTTTACCTTAGTCCTTTTACCTTAGACATCATTTGTGTTGTTATCCCTCAATACATAGAAATTCCTCATTTAGAGACTTATAATGGGAAGGGTGATCCCTTGACTCATATGAAAACTTTTCAAACATTGTGTAGTGATTTCTTTCATGATCATAACTTTTATAGCTATATTTTTTACTAGAACCTTTCAAGAAAAAGCCTTGCAATGGTATTGTTATTTTCCTCCTTATTCCATTGACTCGGGTTTCAAAAACTTGCTAATTCTTTCATCCAACAATTTCAAAACAACATTAGTTCTAAGGTTTCTTTGACTAATTTGACGCATTGTAAACAAGGTGTTGAAGAAAAAGTGATTGTTTTCAGTAGTAGATCTAAACATTTGCATGCTTAGATTTCTTATCTTGTGCCTGATATTGGTGGTTAACATATTTTCATTGCTACTTTACAAAAATACATTAGAGACAAGATATTGCTTTCTGAATTATCTTCTTTCACTCGATTGTGTGCATTGCTTCATTATTATCAACTTCAAGTGAGTCAATTTGAGAGCACCACTCTAATGGCTTTGGTTGATAAGAGCAATGTCGCATCCCACCCCTTTCAAAAGTTTCAAAACCCTAAGGGCTTCATTAAGATAATAATTCATCAAATAATATTGATGAGTAAGTGGCAACAACATCTAAATGTGTGGCTCCTTTGCCATTTGTTTTTAGACCTTCTCATAATTTTACACCTCTTTCTGAATCTTTACATAATGTGATGTTGAAGTTGATTAATGCTAATCTTTTAACACTTCCTCCCATTCAACCAACTGACACATCAAAATATTTTCCAAAATCCTTTGATCTCAAAGCTTTTTTGTCAATACCATCATCAACCTAGCCATGATACTGAGAAGTTTTTCCATTTGAAATATATTATTGAAGACCTCATTGATTCCAATGCTATATCTATTGAGTATGTTAATGATCAAGGAAATAAGTCCCTATCACCTCCCAAAAAAATTGCAAATCTATACCAACCCTTTACCTTCTCATTCGACCAATATTGTCGAGTCTACTCAGTCTTTACCTTCTTCCTCCACCCATGTTGATGACTATGACAATGGGTGTACTGAAGCCAACAATGTTGTCAACCTTATTGATCAATCTGAACTCAAAACCAAATCCCAACCCAACCCTGAACCTAAGCTTTGCATTATATTTGATCCTAAAGAGACAATTAAAGCACCTAATGTTCCTCTTTACATTGTAGCAAAGGTTAATAATCTATTTTCTTATGGTGTCCTTATAGATCCTACTTGCATGGTGAATGTTATAATTGAAGGACATCTTTACACTAGACAATTGCAACATAATTAATATGAAAAATCTGATGTGATGATCAAAACTTTCAATGGTTTCACTTATCCTACCCATAGTTTTGTTACTTTTCCCATAGAAGTTGGTGGTAAAACCCTAGATGTCACCTTTGTTGTCCTCTCAACTTCCAATAAGTTTCAAGTTAGACTTGGTCTTCCTTGGCTTGCCTCTATGAAATTCATAGTCTCTCCTATCTATAAGTGTTTGAAATTTCCCCATAATGACAAAATCAACATGATTAATCATAGTCTCTATCAACCTTTAGTGCATTGAGGGAAATTTTACCTTGACTTCTTTTGGCCTTCCTTGCATCAACCAATCCAACCTCGCAAAGGTAATATTTTCCTATCCTATCAGAAATTCAAAATTGACAAGATTTGTGAACTTAGCAATTATTCTCCTATTGTTGCATCTCCTTGCCCTAGACCTAGACTTCTTCATGCTCCTTCTATACCTCCTATTTATACTTCCATTCCACCTTCTATATCCTATAAATGTTCTGCAGATGCTATATCTCAACCTAGTGAGGTTTCTTCTATTCTCCCCCCTGAAGAATAAACAAATCCAATGTTGATTGATCCTAAACCAAGTCAAATTTCAAGCAAAACCAAACATAACCATTGTGCTCGTGACCATCACCGCAAACATCATACTAGATCCTGTGAGCATGCTTCCCAAGTTTTTTCTTCCACTAAGACACCTACTGATTCCTTTATTCCCTTTGACCAACCTATGCATAGCCCAAGGGAGGAATTTTTTTTGAAAAAGATGAAATTGAATAAACATGATAATTCTATTTGTATCTTAGATTATATTACAATTAATTTGGATGAATAAGATACTCTTGATGAATGATGATTTCAATGTTTCTAATACAAATGATGATGTTCACGCTAGTGATTTTGATGATATGTATGATCTTATTGATGTTAATCATGATTTACCAACTAGATTTTCAAAACAATTCTCTTAATCCTAGCAACAAACAAAGTGACTCATCCTTACAACACGATCCTTGTTTGGAACTGACTATTGTCAAAATTTTCATGCTTGACGTTGCTCTTCTTACGTGTTGCCCACCTTCTCTAAACACTACAAACCGAGATGGGGGCCAGGCGGTATGCTTAATTAGCTCCTCTTGTACGGTAATTTTTTTTATGTTTGCATGTTGTAATGTGCTTCCCCCATGATGTCCTACTTCTTATATGTTTTGTTTAGATTTCTTTAGATGACCCTTGTTCTTCCATTGACGCAAGGTGATAAAGGAATCAACCTGTTGTGACATTCTTGTATTTATATCTCACTTCTTCTATATGTTATTACATGTTATGTTGTGCATGTGCTATTGTTCATAAATGTGCCTTTTTGTTGTCTGATTGGGGATGACACAAAATGGTACCTACCTATTATTTTTGGCCTCTGTGATGAGACCCAAAAAGAATCTTCTTTGTATATCTTACATTTTATTCTTCCATTGTGCTTATAGTTCTACTACCTTTGGGGAATGATGACATTTCATTTTGATATAGACATGAGTTATCATATGATCATACTGACCCCTGAGTTGGTAGATCCCTTTTGTGGTCTCTTTTGTCATGTGTTCATTCCCCTTGGTTTGTCCTTGCTTGGGGGCATCTCATAGTGGAAACATTTTTTTTGTAGGGTGCATGTATTATTCGTTAAATCCATTGCTCCTATTGAGGTGTTTGCAATCGCTTTAACATGTGGGCATACACTTTTCTCCTTGTTTTACATTTACACACACACAACAATTCAATACAATATCTCTTATGTAGATGGATAAGGAGACAATGCTTTCCTTGTGTTCATATTTACATTATCATGCCCCTGTGCATTATTCAACAGATTCTTAGACTGATCTTCCTTTCCTAGATCCCTTTGGAGACAATATTTTACTTAGGCTTGTTCATCTTTTTAGGATCCCTTAATATAGACAATGCTTTCCTTAAGGACTGATCCATCCATTTGTTTTGATGGGTTGACTAGCATAACATAGCTTGCTAGACTATCAATTCCATCTTTTGTAGTGCTTTCTCTTTGCATGATCCATTTTAAGGCAATACTTTACCAGGCTAGTGGTCATGCCTCTTTCTTTCTCCACTTCTCCTTTTTCTCTCTCTTTCGAGCGATGCCTCTATTATCTTGGTTTTCGATTTGATGAGGACTTACGTCACTTGGAGGTTTGATGTTTCTTTGTCTCCTTGACCTTGCTAATATTGTTCTTATGCATTAATTTACTTTACTGCAAGCACGAGTTTGCCTCATACTCCCGCTAAAGTGGGGGCTAACTGTATCGTCCCAAAATGTTAGCAACCATAATTGGATGCTCTTTTAGGCCCCATTTTGTGATTTTCAAGATATGATGTCTATTATAGTTGATACTAGCATCCTTATTCTTCTTTTCCCACATCTACCCAATCATCCCGACACCCAGTTCAAATTTGGGTTGATTTTCCTAGGTATATAATGTTATTAACGTTATTTTCCCACTTGTTTTGGCTCAAATTTGGCCCAGAGCCCTATGATGAGGTTTTAGTAGAAATTAGATCCTGTGATCGGCTTGGCTTATTTTTTAATACCGAAATGTATGATGAGGTATATAAGCCCCTTATATCTCCTCATTTTGGTAACCATAATCCATTATTCATGCAATCATATCTATGATCAAAATTTCAAGAGCATTCAAGGTGAATTCAAGATTTGAAGGCAAGCATCCAAGATCCAGTTTTTCTTCAAGCATCTAAGGAAAATTGAAGGAAATATTCTCTATTGTAGCAAGCTTCTCTCCCATGAAGGTCAAGTAGAGGAGTTCACAATCAAGTAAGAAGATCCTTCCTTCCATATACATACATTCTTCCTTCATTGCAAGTGATTATCAAGCATTTCTACATTGAAGATCTAGGAGTGATGTTCATAGATCCATGCATTTGTGAAGGCATCCTTGATTCCTTTCTACATTCCAAGGCCAACACCTTTAATTCAAGCATCTTCATGGATATGAGCAATTTCTACATCCGTTCATGAGGGTTTATGCAAGGTGAATCAAGCATTACCTTTTTACATACATTTCCTTATGCAATTTCCTTTCATTTTCAAGGTTGATTCCCAAACAAGGGTTTGACCAAGGCAAATCCCTTTTACCCAACCTTTTCCCCATTTTTTTTTGTGTGTAGGAACAAGTTACAAAGCTATCATAACTTTTTCAAGATGATCATGAACAGTCAGAGAGACCCTATCAATTTCCGTCAAAAGTACAAGGTACAAAGTGAAAAAGACATTATGTACCCTATATTTTAGCTCAAATTGAATTCACGGGTCAATATGATAGTCTGGACCTCGATTCAGCTTAATTCTAATTTCTGGCAATTAGTTTTCAGTCTATAATTTCTAGATCTATATATATTTGCATATTTAGCTCCCTTCATTGTATTTTCCTCTTTCCATTTTACAATTTACACGTCTTTAGCCAAGGATCATTGTCCCATTCAATGCTTGGATCCTATTTGAACCTACTGGAACATCTTGCTTCTGAGTGTGCAAGTTTGAAAAGGAGTAATCTACCCCTTTGCATTGCTTCCCTTTGCACATTGTATAGTTAGATGACTCAATAATTAACAAAGATGGAGGAATTCTAAATTTCGTCAATTACTGAAACCTATAATTTGAGATTTTTTAAGATGTATTTTGGTTGTATTGACTGCACAAATAATAACTCATTAATACAATTGATATTTGAAAACAATTAAACATGATTTAATCCACAAATAATTACATTTGAAAACAATTGATATTTATTAGATGAATTAAATATGTTGAGACACATCATTTTTGAAATAAGAAATTTTGACTTTATTCTTACTATTTTTAATATTGGACGATAGACAAATAAATAAATATTAAAATTAATATAGGACATTTTTATAAAAAAAAAATTTAAATATTAAAATTATAGAAATATTGTCCCATCTCCAAATCCCTATGGAACTTTAATACCTGTAACATTTTAGGGTTCAAGTTAACAGATGAGGTTTGAACGGAACGGTAATTCCAGCTTCTCTTGAATGGACGACTGACTTTAGCTCCTGCTGAGGTTTATGCTATTTGAGGAGTTCAGCTTTTTTCATTCACAATTGTTTCTGCTTCAATTTCCGTTCCATCTAATACAATGGTGTTGGTTTTGGCAATGCCTGATTTTTGCGTTCCGCCGATTAGATTTCAAGCAGTGTCCCTTGTTTACTCAAAGCACTCGTTCATAATATCATGCAATGCTGTACCCGGAAAGCAGTTGCAGCCACGGCCACAAACAGAACAGGGAAAGGAAAAAGAAGAGCGGCGCTACAATGCCATGAGACAACTGTTAATGAAGGAGTGCGGGTTTTCTTCCTCGGATCTCACGGCCGTTTTAAATAAGAATCCCTCTCTTTTCAGAACAAAATCTACTGAGAGAGCCCAAGAGGCGGTCGATCTTTTCAGAGACTCGGGATTCACTCCGGAACAGGTGAGGAATACCATTCGCAGAAACCCATCTGTTCTTGCACTCAAGGTTCATGAACAGCTGAAGCCTAAGATTGGTTTTTTCAGGACATTAGGCTTCGCAGAAAAAGAAGTGTGTCATATGATATCCCACCAACCAAGAGTCCTTGGTCTTAATTTAAGCAAAAGTATAAGTCCTAAGATCTCATTACTTCTCAATTTGTTTGGGTCAAAGGCTATTCTATATCAGGCTCTGAGGAGGGCACCTGAGATTGTTCTCTATGATATTGGAATACTAAAAGTTAAATTGAAGTTTATGGAAAGCATGGGTTTGTCTAAAAACGAGGTTACGGAACTTCTTTTGAAGAATCCTAGGTTCCTTTGTTCATCTATGGATAAGATACAGAAGAACATGGATTTCTTGATAAATACTGCAAGGTTTGCCCCAAGGATTGTTCTTAAATACCCGGCATTGTTAAACTTCAGTGTAGATAACAGATTGAAGCCGCGCTATGATGTGTTTGAGTATCTGAAATCATCGCTATTTTCTAAATGTCCTCCTATCAGCCTTTTTACCATGCTGTGTATTAGTGAAGATGATTTCATTGAAAGGTTTTTAGAGGGCAATCCCGAGGCTAAAAGATTATATGGACAATAAAAGGCGAGCCTGTTGATATCGAAATACCCTGAAAATCTGTTAGCTCTCTGAGGCTAATCATTTGAGAAAGGGGGCTTGAGTGAGTTAGTAGATTGACCATAAAGCTGTGACTTTTGCTACCTTCATCCAAGTTCAAGCCTCTTTCATAGCTATGCTTAGAACTGTTGGCCTGCCTCCGATGAGGCAAATGGATGCTCTAGTTAGCAAATCATGGCCCTACCTCCTATGAGGCAGATGTAGCTCCAGTTTCCAAATTGTAGGAAGGCTTGCTGGGACGGCTCTTCAATATTTCAATGTAACATTGTCTAGGGGTATATAGTCTGGTTGTTATCACAAGAATTTATCCACTAAATTTGTAACTCTCTTACAATACTTATTATTTTACCATGATCGTGAAGAATTTTGTAATTGTTGTCGTTAATTTTACTTTGAAGTTAATCTGAAGAAAAATATAAGATCTGTAGTCATGAATCAAGTACAAATATGGTGATATTATAAAGGATTCTTTACGTCCAATGTACAAATTGTTTAAATGTTTCTTGAAGATTTTATTGTATTGGTATTCAATTTCTATTGTCATGCCCTATCTTAGAATTGAACTCTTGCTTCGGAAATGCTCGAGTGCTTTAATTTATACAAGTATTTATTGTGCAATATATATGCTCTCCAGGTTGAAGAAATATTATTTTTGGAAAGAACCAGTTATTGGCATTGACATTAGTTTCGCTCAAACTAAGAGAGGGACTTCACTTCAAATGCTTGATACAGATTACAAACACATATATTTAAGCATGGATTCCTATTTCTCTTTGATTTATTTCCACCCTACATGAAATTAAAAAGTTAATTAGTTGTTGGAGATGCTAATCTGGTCGCAGAAGGCAGCTTCATATGTGATGGTAATTGAGAAACTGCAACCTGTTGGCACCTCATTTGTTTGTGTCCAATTGTGCTTGAATTGTAGTCCCCTTTATGCATTTTAGCCTTATTTTCTCCCATCATAGATAACCAATCTGAGATATTTCCTAGTGGATTTCCCTTGGTCAAAGCTTGCATATGTGCTGTTTTCCATTGTCACCCATGCGTTAGAAGTTGCAAAGGTCCCAAAAGTTCTTTGTGTGGAGGTTTTATGTTCAAATTTTTAAGGGTTGTGTGTATTAGAGTTTTGGAGTTTCTCTACTTGGTATGCCTTTCCTTCCAACTCCACCTTTTCCTTTGTTGTTGTTGGGATATCGGACTTTCCCATCTAGGCATAGCATACCTTTTCTGCACCCTTGTTTTCATCCCCTTTTCATGTCTAGTTTTCCTTCGCATCACATCTTCCTCCCAACCTTCACTTTCTCCCTTGTCTTTATCTGAATTCTACACTTTTCCCTACTTGCATGCATTTTGTTGGAACTCCTCAATCCTTCATACTGAGTTACATGTTGAAGCTGGAGTTTTGATCATCCCCGTGCCTGTATCCTTTGTGCCATGAGTTCTGTGGTATTTCCAATCTTCAACTTTTCGACATTCCCCTTCATACAGTTTTTCAAAGTTGGAGATGTGGGAGTATTTCTAATGTTTTACTTTTAGCATGAGTTTTTAAGTATGTCCGACTCTTGAACCTCAACATTTCCGACTATATCAATTAATCAAGTTTCCAAATTTAGACCCTCGACTCTTGACAATTTATTTTCCATATCCTCTCTGAGTAAAAAATTTAGGATACCCTAATCCATTTTCTTTGAGCAGGTAGTATGCCATAATCTTGATCCTTGGGGTGTCTTTGGCCCCTGATCTCTAAAACTCCAAGATTCCAACACTTTGCACTACTCACTTCAGTTACCTCTCTGCATGACCTTGGTCACCATTATGATCAGATTTGATGACGTCAAAGGGATTTTCTTGTCTAGATATATATTGCAATCTCAAGGCTGCAGATATAAATTTATTTCAAGTTATAGAGGATGAGGAATGCCATGCCACCATTCATGTGATGGTTACATTTTTGACGTGGATGCTTTCCATGCAAGCTTTAGACCACCCTTTCAATGGATTTCATGGGATCCAAGATCATCTTACATGCCTCATCCATTGACCACGAGCTCCTCCTCGATTCTTGAAGCGACAAGGTAATCAACAAGGTGCCATATATTCTAGTTCATTTTCTAAAAACGTTGATCATTTTGCAAGAGAGAGCTTCTAAGGTTTCAACTCCTGCAGTTTTATATCAAGGAGGTTAATATTGCAAATGATTCTTGCAGTTAAATGTTTCCACAGTTTTATTTGTAGATTTTTTGGATAGTTCTAGCTTTTGATTTTCTCTTGCCAGTTCACTGGTATGAATATAATGAATATTGGATGAATGAGGCAATCATATTAATGCATTACAAGCTTTTTAATGGCCATTTCATCATAACTAAGAATGTTTAATTGCTTGATATCATTTTTTATGGTGTATTATATGTTAGCTCATATTCCTTTGTAATTCAATTTGTTGTTCCTTATGTATGCTTGGACGTTGTAACACTATGAAATAGGCACTGGTTTTGGAAGAAATGATCCACCATGCACCTAAATTGAAAACATCTTACACCAGTAGAGTCGTAGCAGGAAGTAGATTGTATGCACTTCACAATTCAACGTTATTAGGAAAAATGTCTTCAGCGATCCATAGCAGTTATCATCTTATAGAGTCATTTTATGCATACCTATATCTAGCTGTCATGTTGTGATGTGCATATCAGCTTATTAGAGGTTATAGTAGTAGGTTAGTCTTTGGCCTAGTGATAGCTTTTGGGGCCAAGTGACACTGGGTTCTATGCCTATCTTTAATTGTGTTTAATCCTATTCAAGATACTTCTAGGGAAGCTCCTTTGGGTCAAGTTGAGCCTGAAGTTGAAGAAGGTTTTACCTACCTTAGTAAATTGGTTTAGTCTTGTCCTGTCAAATCATAAGAGATTTGTTGCTCGGTGTTTGAAAACCTTGCCACTCAAAGAGCAACTTGGCTTTAGGGATTTCGGAACTGCAACTTTGTGCACCAATGTAATGGCACCATTGTTGGGAACGTGAAATATTGTTCTTATATTGAGGACCCTTGTAATATTGTGAAAGGTTTCACCTACCTTAGTAAATTGGTTTGGTGTTGTCCTGCCGAATCATAAGTAAGAGATTTGTTGATGGGAGTATGAAAACCTTGCCAGTCATAGAACAACTTTGCTTTAGGAATTTTGGAACTACAACTTTGTGCACCAGCATGATGGCACCATTTGTTGGGAACTTTAAATATTGTTCTCATATCGAAGACCCTGGTAATATTGTGAAAAGTATTGCCAATGTCTAGTGTGATGGCCTACCAGCTTATACCGACAAAATCGCACGGTAAGAAAACAAGGAAGTAAGTTGTCTAGCGTTTTGAAGTTTCAGCTGCAACTCAAAACCAATTAGTAAATCAAAGAATTGAATATGGAGAGAAGAAAGCAGCCCAAGTACCAACAAGAACAAGATGAAGCTTCAGCTCTTGCATTAAGACATTGATCATCATGGGAAGCTCAGAATAGTGGTAAGT
>MU228495.1:4366219-4380917 GCA_018584345.1 Thuja plicata | reverse complement strand
GAGAGAGAGAGAGAGAGAGAGAGAGAGAGAGAGAGAGAGAGAGAGAGAGAGAGAAGTGAGAGAGTGTGTATTTTTTCATGCATAACATATGACATACACCATATATGATGAGCATCATATTGGGTGCAATACACATATTGGAAGAAGAGATTCATCTTGTTTGCATCATATATGATGCTCTCTATATACAGTATGCATCCTATGTGCTACACTAAAAATGGTAAAATTTCCAACAGACTCATAATTCAGGCCCACATTTTCTAATTCTTGTCCAGCTTATGTGCATTACCAAAAAATAAATGATTTTCATGTTGTTTACTTCCTTGATCAAGTATAATGAACATATTCTATCATCTTTTCACCACCATTTTGTTCACTATACAACGTAGAAGTGGGTAAGTCAAAGTTTTTACTTATTGTAATAGAATTATTTACAATTCAAATTTGATTTAGAAGGAATGTGCACATGTAAAAGATCAAAGTTTTGAAGAGTTTGAAGCTAATTTGAAATTGTAATGAATAATTTAAATTGTGAAGGAGGATTAGATATGAATTAAAGTTATTGAATTATCTCTATGTATTAATTTTGCACACATGTAGAAATCATGATCATGTTTATGAAACAACCAAAGATTCTATTACTGGAAGAGCATGAATCAGGGCATGAAAAGAAAATGGAAACAATGAAGCAACTTTGTAAAGGAAGAGAAATTTATACCATACAAGAGGATATGCCTTTGGAAGAGTAACATGAAACAATAATACAAAGTAAGAGAGAATTGGAATTGGTAGCACAAAGGCAATGGATGAGAAACCTTCTTGCAATGAGACAATTGAATTACTAAGTTGTAGGCATGTTATCTATGAAATATCAAGTTGAAGACACATCATGGTCTACATCTAAAGTTGAAGGTAAACCATCGACTCATGTTGAAGGAACTCCATGCTCTATATCTCAAGGTAAAGGTACACCATCATATCAAGTTGAACGCATGCTACTTACAACATAAGAAGTTGAAGGCACACTATTAAAAACATCTCAAGTTCAAGGTACATAATCTATTGTTGAAGGTATGCAATCTATCCCTAATGTCAACATTTGAGAGCACCTTCCAGAGTTTTTTTATAGAAATACTAAGTATTTGATTGATTTTGATACTACTATTTTGAAACTAATGGTTGATAAGATTCCCAAGCATACTTGTCAAAGATATGCTAAACGCATTGGGCATTATTTTTTGAGAATTTATATGTGACAAGATGATGTCAAGTATTTGTTGAAATGATGAGAAATATGAAATTTAGACCCATCACGAATATTCTTGGGTTAAGAACAATGGATGAGTCAAGTAATAAATCTACTATAAATAACCTATTGAGTGTGTATGAGAGTCTTGGTTCTACATCACACAAGAAAGATACTAATGTCATACAACATGTACTTACATAAATAATAGTAAGTACTCAAACAAAGTTCTAAAAGCTTATGTAATATCCCCTTATTAAAATAGCTCTATCTTACCCTAGAAAACATAAAGTTTGCATAAATTAGGTTATGGGTTGGGAAGCTTACCAATCACACAAATATACTTGAATAATATCATTGTCTTTAACTACATAATATATGTACGTGTATTTATATTAATGTAATGGTTATTAAAAATATATGTATTATCTAACACTAGCATAATTCAACGTAAACAATTGAAAATAAGTATAAATTATCTAATGAGAGCCATGGGAAGACATCAAAGAGTGGATGATCCAAATAGAAATGAGTTATGCGCCTTCTCTGGTACACTACCATCAAAAAGATAAAGGGATTATTGAAATTTTTAAATCCGTTATTGACTTTTTTTGGAAGAATAACACAGGGTGTTTCCTCATCAAAGAGATGTTGTAAGAAGAAGATTGGTAGTCAAATCCGTGATCCACATTCAAAATTTTTTTTGGATATGACTTAGACACAATTATTAGCTAAATTTGTAGAAATGTATCCTCAAATTAAAATTAGTTAAAGATATTTTAAAATGGATAAGCCTTTTTATGTCAAGATAAACTCGTACACACAACTTCTTGTAAGGTACATATTAAATTTTTTAACCATTATGATATTAATTGGCATATATGTATAGATTTGTACTCTAACATTGTTTTGTAGGAATGTAACATAAATGATCCACCTAGATCTTCAAGGTATTTGATATCTAGCATTTTTATGTGAAAGAGTGCATGGTCAACTATTTATAATCTCTCATGCTTGGATGAAACATGTATTAATTGCGGTGGCTTGTAACTTTTGCCAATTTATCAACATATGGAGAGTACATATGCAATTGATAATGAAATAGTATAATTTGGAAAATATAAGACCATGGCCTACAATATATATGATTGAAAAGAAGCAAGACAATGTGAATCAATCATTGAAAAGATTCTAGTGTATCAGTTTATGGCCATTTCTAGTGATAAAATAGTGTATGAGTATGCAAGGTATGTTCATAGAGGTCGATGGTTGGATTTACAATTAAATTTATTCAAAGACACATTCCCATTTGACACTAGTGTTTCATTTGTGGACTTTGTTGGGAACTGCACACTACAAATACAAAATGAGGTGCAATAAAATTATTACAGCTCTCAATAGGTTGCTATATTTGTACATATATCATTCATGCATTCACGTGATAGTATAGAGGAGAAAAAAAAGATATTAAGGGGGTATAACTTTTATATACACAATGCTTGCACACATTCTACAAGGTTTGTGTAGGGTTTCTTTTAACTTTTATATGGTAATACATTGTGCATCACAATTCAAGAACTCCCAGATGTTTTATTGGTTGAGCGGGATGCATAATATCACTGGTACTTAGTATATGTAGACTTTCACAAAGGTCGAACATGGAAAGGGGAGAATGGTTGTGCGATTGCATGTATCAAAAGAGCCTTAGATCGTGAATAATTAAAGTACAAAGATAAATAAAAAATGTCAAATGCAAAATCTATCGTCTAGTGGTGTAATGCTACATTGGGTCTAGGTAATGTTCAAGTGAGTCTACTTTTCACATATATTTTTGGTTGATAGATGAAACTAAGACTACAAAATATGAGGATTGTTGTACACTAATAGGATTGAGTGAGATACTATTTTAGAAGCTCTAATGTAGGCTCATGGAGTATCCACACACAACATATGGTGTTTTTTTTATAAAATACACATGAAGCGTAGAGTGAGTGATAGTCAAAGGAGTGGGTTGAAAAATGGCATATGAGAGCTTTGATCCCACTTCAGATATAACAACCCCCAACAGTGCTACAAGTCACATAGATGGAAGCATCAATTGACTTTGACTACCTATCTAATCTAGTGCAATGAGGTAAATTGTCCTTTTATAAATAATTTCAAATTTAGTACATTATCTTAAATATTCAATAACTTAATATCATTATGCATGTATCATTGTAGATCATATTTTTGTTGTTATTGCACTTGAATACAATGAAGAAGGAATGTATTATTATTTTTCCTATTGTGTGGAGGCAAAACAAAATTGGCTCTATTACAAATGGAGAAGAATTAGAATATCCTATAGGATCAATGGTTATTATTGGTACATGGTCTAGAAGGTATCGTATGAACCCTAGGTTGTGTTTTTTTGAGGATTAAGAGACACACATAAAGATTATTCATTCTTCCAACCTTGTTATTGCATAAAATGTCCATTTGATCAAATATGTAAGTAAACCATAGAACAAGAATTTTTAGAAGGTTCGTGAGTCAGACCATGAGACAATAAAGAGTAGGGTGGATCCAATTGGTTCATTGGACTGAATGTGAAATAAAAACATTTATAATGTCAATCTTATTTTAATATATGTACATATGAAATGTATATTTATACAAATAAAATACTGTATATTCATGTTGGTTTTCAATGAGTGAGATACTCATGTGCACTTTTTATATATTTTCAGTTTTCCTACAATATGATATACAAATAAATATTTTTGTTCCTAAACAGGAATGTCTTTCACTTTTATACAATTGTTAGAAACAAAACCTTACCATCCACCTCTAAATAATGCAGAATCACCAGGATGAAATAAATTTGCATGCCATAATTTTATGAAATATTACAGATTGAAAAAAATTGTATAAATTTAGAAATATTTTCTACATAGACAAAGGCCTTGTAATTAGACATCAATAAAATGAAGTTCCATGATTTTGTCTGGGCTTTAACCATCTATTCCAATAGCTTTAGTTGGTTAGGTAAATACTAGGAATGCCTTCATTTGACTCTCTAACTTACCTGAACATTCTAGACCACTCCATATTGGTGCATTTCCTTAAGTACATAAAGTGCAAAAAATATCACACTTTGACGGAGTGTTTCTCAGAGCTCACGCCATGTAGGAATGATGTGTTTGAGGTTACATGGTAATTTACCACCACCTAAAAAACCTCTCTCACTACCAAATGATTTGACCTTGTGAAAAAACATCGACAACTTTTCAATTGTTGCAAAGAATTATAAAAGTGCTAACTTGAAAGGTGCAACATTGTGTATCTTTCAAACTCCTTTTCATGAGCTTGAATTATCTGCACCAATAGTTTTGATAAGGTAGGTAAATGCCATGAATTTCCTCATTCATCTCCCCAACTTGCTTGAATCTTTTGAACCACTATGTACTGGTGCATCCCCTTAAGTGCATAAAGTGTAAAAAGCATCAAAAATTGACAGAGCATTTCTCAGAGCTCATGCAACATAAGAATGATCTGTCTATGGCTACAGGTTCATTCTAACACCACCTTCAATTTCCTCTCTCACTTTTGGAAGATTCCATCTAGTTAAAAAATGTCGACAACTTTTTAGTTTTTGTTGTACCAACCTATAAAGTTACCACCCATTGATTAGATGTCTTTTAGGACTTGCTAGACAACATTTTAGTGATTCCTAAATCTAAAGGTCTTTATGCTTGATTTCCCACATTTTTGATGTTCTTTCCCTAAGACTTTTCACACTGGCTGCGTCCCAGATTCACTTTGAAAATAACCCCTCCAGGACTAGGTAGGCCCAAGTTGGCCTTGTCCTTGGGGGTTGGTTTTAAGTGAGCTCCAGGCCCAATGAAAGGGTGTTTTATTTCCTAATCTCAGTATGTTTGGCATGTTAATTCTGAATCTCAAAATGAGTATAAAAGGGGGTCTTGTCCTCTCATTTTGACATCCAATATTTATGTAAGCTATCCATTACTATCCATAACATCCATGAGCAAAATATATTTCAAGTGCAAGCAATCAAGTATTCAAGTTGTGCAATTGAGGTGGTGGATTCAAGATTTGAAGGAAAGCATCCATTGAAAATATCCAAGTCCCCAAGTCTTCTTCCATTTATACAAAGGAAATCTTCTCTCCTTGATGCAAGAATCTCTCCCATGGTGGCCTACTGGAGCAATTCTCAAGAAAGCAAGAAGATCCATTCCTCTTCTCCATTCATGATTTCAAGAATACATTCATTGAAGATCTAGGATTGGAAAGTATAGATCCATTTCAGTTGTGAAGGCATCCTTAATTCTACAACATCTTTCAACCATACAAGCATCCTTGTGGAGTTGACTAATTTCTATATCCATCCATGAGAGTTTTCCATGCAAGGTAAATCTGACATTTATCTTGTTTATGTAGTTTCCTTATGGGTAAAAGTACAAACCTGTGTCACACTTTTACAAAGGAAGAGGACCATGACATGCAAAACTGTTAAAATTTAATGACATAAAAGTGGAATTTGTGTTTAGAATTTGAAAATGATGTAAACTAATGAAATGTGTAAAATTGGATGTAGTTTATGCCTATAATTTTTTTAAAAAAAATTGAATAAGCATTGACCTAGTTTTTTTAATTTTTGAAGTCCATTTTTTAATTGCTCAAAAAATGGTGAAAATGTAGGGTCTAGTTCCCTCCAACTAAATATATGCAAATAATATTTTTTTCCTCTAATTTTGGAATATGTTTTAGATGACATGTATAGCTAGTGCATTAAAAAAGAAAGATTGGTTTTCGGTATATATTTTGTCTGTTATAACTATTCAAAGTTGGAGTTACCCAAAATTAACAATTTTTTTCTCCCTCCACATTTACCCTAGCAAATCTAAACTAAATACAAAACAAATTACATATTCTTAAAGAGGACTCTCTCCTCTAGTGTCATATATAAGTTGTAAATTTATTTGACATGATTTGTTTTTTTTTTTTGAACGAGCGTGTTCTTTAATGTTAAAATACCTACTTGGAGTTTTTTCAAATTATAATATATTATATGTAATCAAAACACAATAAAAATTATATGATCATAATCTAGACTCTGAGCTCTACAAAAGGGTATATTTAGATTTTTAAAATAGTTGAGTTTTGATGAAGAAATCAGTTGTCTAAGTGAGAAGTTCTATAATTTTGAAATTTTTGTCTATTTGGCTGCCACATAGGATGCCACATAGACAATTTTGGCCAGAACTGGTTCGGTCGAACCAGTTCTGGCCGAACCCCTCTTTATAAATATATGCCAATTCTTCATCGATAGAACATAGTTAGCTTATATTTACTCATGAATTTTTGGCCGAAACTGGTCCGGCCGAACCAGTTTCAGCCGAAACTCATTTACCACATCGACGCCACATGGCACCATGTTTGTTCCACATATGTATGGCCGAAAATATTTCGGCCAAAACTGTTTCGGCCGGAACTACGAAAATGGTCCTCAAGTGCAATACAGCTTCATACTTTTACCCTTATTTAATTTCAAGGTTGATTCCTATACAGGGGCTTGACTAAGGCAAGCCCCTTTCCACAACCTTTTACCCTTCTCCTTGTGTGCAGGAACAAGTTTTTAAGGTTTGGAATCTAGAATTTCAAAGTTGCTAGGACTGTGACTGATCTTCTATAGATTTCATTATTTTATGAGTCTGTACGACAAGACCCACTTGAATTGGCATTGTCCTTTGGATCTGTAAATTTCATAGTCAGAAAATACATGTCTCAGACTTCCAGATGTAGAACCATTTTTGGTTTTGACAGATTTACGAAAATCATTTCCAGATTTGAAGTTTTTTCCTCCTCTCCTAACTTTCAAGGTGAGCTCATTCTTATTCTTTTCATCTTGCATTTCCTTTTATACATCATATATGATATCATATCGTGTTAGTATTCATTTCATTTATAAAATTTCACATTCATTTCATATTTTTGCATATCAATTTACGTATCATTTACATTTTAACAATAAAGGAATTCATCTTCATACTCCATCTTCAAATCAAGACCTAGAATTAGCATCTTTTCATCATTTTGGGCTTTGCTAATATGATTTGGGTTTGAGGTGAAGTATTTGGAGATATTCCTAATGTAACATAGGATATCTACATTTCCACAAAAATAACCTAGATTTGGTGAGCCATCTCTACTCTCTTAGATTTTGTTTACCATTTCTTATGTTACATTTTGGTAAACCTGAATTAGTTCATTCCCATTCTGATTTTGGTGTTAGATTCTCCTTCTTTGAATTTAGATCTACTTTGTGTGCATTTACATCCTATTTCTTTTAGATCTACTTTTTTTTAATTGATCAGTTAAAGGCCATTGGCCAGGATAAATTCCTAGCTCTCAAGGGGTGCCAATAGGAAAGAGCTGAGAGGACAAAACCTTTGGCCTTACCCAAAAAAATTAAAGGTACATTAAAATTTATAATATGTTACATATTTACAACAATGTGAGTGTTATCCCTTTAATAATTTGATAAGATATAACCAGATACTATTATGTGCTATTTTTGAGAGATTTATTCTAACTCCAAATTCTTTTCTTCATTTTGACTATATCCCAGATGACCTGCAACCTGCATGCTCTCAACATTGGTTAAGATCTTTGTTAGATTTTTTTTCATGAAATGCATAATGGGTAGTTATCTTTAAAAAATTTGGTTCTCTTTTATTCACATATGCTTTCTGATGTGATGTATAAGAAGGAAGTAAATCAATTAAAAGGGATATTTAAGGAAAATATGCATCTGAAATACGGAGGAATAAACTGAAATGCAATTTTTTGTTTTAAGCTGGGTGTTTAGATGAAAAAGGAGGTAAAATTTGTGATGGGAGGTAGCGTTAGTGATGATCCCTCTTCAAATTATTCTGAATATTGAAGAACTTTACCTCTTGTTAGTGATATTTAAACCTTTAATATAACTTCATGAACCTACTCAATCACATAAGAATTTTGTGCAAGTTAGATTCATAAAAAAAAAAACCTTTCTTATTCATAGTTGTGTATGTAAGTGAAAATAAATCAAGGTAATGTATGAATATACCTTTTAAAGTAAAAATTGTTGTGATGGATTGAGACAAAAGAAGTTGTGATGCCTACGATCTATGATTAGGCACCAACATAGATAGAGCACGGAGTTACTACAAATCCCCCACCCAAATTGAAAACTAAAATAAGCAGTGATTTACCTGATGGGAAGAAAAGGAGTAAGAAGAGGCTTACCCCTTGTGTTATTGTAGCCTTTTGTCTTCAGTCATAAGGCCACAGCAACAAAAGGGAAGTAAACCTCTCCTAGTGATAGGACTGGATATGACGGCTCGAGCAACAACTCAAAAAAGGGATCAAAAGCATAAAGCTACCTAGGTGTAGGACAGGTTAATGGATTAGCTATATAGCTTGAAAAAGGGAGGCGGATACCTATTCACTCTACATCAGGGAGAGACATTTGTTTACACCAACGGGACAGAGAGGCTCCTAATTCCAGCTAATGTTGGTCAGACCTGGGAGAAGCTTTAGCACGTGGTTACAAGGTTGGAAGCTCCAAGAAAATACAAGATTCTTAGGTTATTAGAGGTAGAAACATACAGGAGTGGCCACCTGGATCGTCCCACTGTTGGAAGGGGATAACAAAAAAAAGGTTGTTTATGCGGGTATTGATCTAGGAGGAGCACAAATAGGAGTATGCTGAGAAGCCTAAAGGCATTTGTATACATATTTATACTTACTAAGGGATATATCCTATTTTTATAAAATATTAGTAGTTTACAACATTCCACAGGTACAGCTCCCTAGGGCCTGGGTGATTTCCTTGACATCCTGAATGTTCCAGGGTCAAGGGGTCTTTGGACGGGATATCCTTTTCCTCAGACTTTAGAATCAGATATATTTGGCACATAAAAAAAGGTTACTTTTATTGAAAATAATACTTATGCCCCTAAAAAAATTGAAGAAGATTGACATTGTCAACGTTGTACTTGTATTTGATTTTCAAGAATTTTGACCACTATTAGTTTGTTTTGGGTTTTTGATCGCCCACCCCCTATTATACCTGATTTATTTGAAACTTTTAGGCTAGCTTTTGCATGTGTGTGCATGCAAAAGGTTTGCCGATAGGATTGTTTCTGTGATGTTTGCGCTTTGTTAACATCAAAACAATTTTGGTCTTTTTCTGAATTAAGATACACATAGCTAAACAAAACATTAACAAGATCATTAGTAGTCAGTGAATAGTACAGATACTAGACCTTGACAAACATATCATAGGAAATATTAATTAATATTAGCATCTTTTTATAAGAATCCAAACTGTATAGCTAATCCAATTGTTTTTTTTGCACTCTATTTTCTTCTTGAAGCATTATGACTTTCGTTTCTTATTTTTAAGGGATTCCTTCTCTATTTTCTATAATCTATGGTCACTGAATTGCATACCTCGGTTAAGAATCATTTAATTTTTTAATTTTTTATTTAATGTTTGTTCAATGCTATTAGGAATGTTCCAGATGAGAATATCAATTTATACATATGCATCCCTGGTTTCATTATTGTTACATTGAATATATTTATAATTACTAATTGAAAAATATAAATTTGTCTAAATTTATGCACACCTATATTTGGTATGATACATTCACTACAATATATATGCTAATATAACATATAAGTAGGAAAGATCATGTTATAAGAGAAGTTTTATGGTGGATCAATGTGTGACATACAGTTACTCTCTATGCCATTATTAGCTAATTCATCAGCTAGTTTGTTTTCTTCCTATAAATGTAATTAAATTTTGTTAAATTGAAATAGTCTATTAAACTAATCGCCCTTTCCAGTCTTGAATTTAGTTTCCAATTTGGATTTGACTTAGTTCTGATAGATTTTATGATGACTTGTGAGTCTCCTTTAATTTCTAGGTTGATTATTCCCATTTTTTTGCATAAATTAAGGCCTTCCATTAAAGCTTTCATTTCTGCAATATTGTTAGTGGTATTTGTTACTCCTACCCAAGTTATTTTGTTGCTATTAGTTTTTTAAAATTCATTTTAGTCAAAGGAGAAAGTCGGTAAAAGATAAAATAGAATAAGGCAAACAGTCGGTAAAGCAAAGCATCATAGACATCAAGCACCAAACAAGTGACAAGCACCGAGTTGAGAAAAGAACAGTAAGGCACCGAGTAGTGACAGTTACCAATCACCGTTAGTTATCGAGTCATCAAACAAAGTTAGTAACCGAGCAAACGTTATGTCACCAAGCAAACGTTATGTCACCAAGCAAGATCGGAGCATATTACCAAGTAAATGTTAGAGCCAACATAACAATTCAAATTGGATACATTGAATCTGGATGCCGAGCAGAATAAGCTTTTATAGTATTCAAGATAAAATTTAGGTAGAACATCGGGATTGTAAAAACATGATTATACATGTTCACGAGGCAATTCAACCAATGAAATTCAAGTGTGATAAATGCATTGGGAATAAAACAAACCTTGCACTGCTTCACCTCTACCGTTGAAGGAGAAGGATCTAGAATAGGTTAACCGACTTAAGATCACTTTAAAAAGAACAAAACATGAAGTTGATTGATGATGGTGAAAATTACAGAGATAGAAGCAGTTATAGAGACAGAGCTAAAGGAGTTAGAATACAGAAGTTTTAAGGTGCATAACTGATAAGTTACCGAGTGCAGAATGATGTAATGCACTTGCTGAGCATAAAGAGTCTGAATAACATTATGTTTGATGCATACTCACAGACATTTTTGTAAAAGTTTTTATAAGTATTAGAAGATTAGAAATCTCATTCAGTGGGTAGGCCCTAACAAGTCTTATTTTGTAAATTCATTAACAAGGTACATCTCTTAGATTAGAGATTGTAAAAATCCTTTAACAAGTTAGATTACATAAGTCTTTTTGTACTCCTAACTAGGTAAGCTATCAGAAGTAGCTAACATTGTAGCTCTAACCGAGAAACCTTTATACTGCAATAGTGAAGGATTATGGGTGTCATCCCCACTACATTTTTTTCCTCTAACAAAGGATTTCTGCGTGACCAAAAATTATGGAGCTATGTGTTATGGTTTTATGATTTACATTACATGTTTTATAATGTCTTTATGTATGATATGCAAATTGGTGAATAATAAAGAATTAGATTTAAAAGTTTTGAAGTATTGATTCACCCCTCCCCTCTCAGCACTTACCATATTGAGGAGGGATGATTAACCCAAACCACTCCTTCCTAATTTCATTTTCCCAGTAAGTGAAGGAGCCTTCAACAAAATTTTCATTTTTTAGTTTATTATTAATAGTTTTTTATTATGGTAAAAACAAGTTTTGAAGGGGCCCCGAAACCCTTTAACAAAAGAGACAAGAGATAGGCATTAAAACCCAGAGAACAACAAGCTGCCCCAAGGAAGGAAGCAGGCTACAAAGGGACAAATCCCAGATTTAACAATAAGCAACTACAAAGCAAAAAGCAAAAAAAGACGCTGGAAGAAAAACAAAGGAAAAAGCTACCAGCACTGAGATCAAGACAGAGTCTTCAGAAAGCTCTCAGAATCCTCCAGCTGAGTCTGCATAGTCTTCACATTGTCTTTCAGCTTCTGAATATCCAGATCCTCAACCTTCTGCTTCTTTGACCTAGTACGAGTGCCAGGTCCCATCTGCTGGGTTGGATCAGAAAGGTCAATGATATCTTTGTTTCCTTCCAGCCAATTACTCAGAGACATCAAATTCTCCATAGTGGACCTCATACCTGTGTTCACCAGACTAAACAGATGTTTTAGCATTTCCTCATTCCCGCTTATTTTCTTTTGGATAGGTATCATGGCTATCTCGATAGCTTTTTTAATTTTTTCTTCAATATCAGAACCATGATCATGCACAGGGACATTGGCATTGTGAGGAACCTCCTTTCTGAGTATAGACATAGTTTCCTCAATCATAGAGCTCTTATTCTCCAATTTGATACATCTATTTTTAAGTTCTACCAAATCACTCTGCACCCATTTGTCCATATTATAGCTGTAGATGGATTTATTTTTAGCAATCTCAAGGGGGGTCATGATAATAGTCCTTCTGACTTGTGAGTCCATCCTTCTGATTTCCCTTTGAAGAGACTGAGGTTTTCTACCATGAAGGATTCTCTCACTATCTTCTTCCTTATTATCCTTCTCAAAGCTGGGAGAATCATGAGACTCTAAATTTTCCTCTCCCAGAACCTTAAAACTGTTGTCCCCCGAGTTATCAACATTACTATCCATAGGATTAGTATCAGTTTCTTTGTCTTTGTTGGCATCCTTCTCAACCTTAATCTCATTTTTCTCATTTCCTTCTATGTTAACAATCTCCAGAACAGAGTTAAACTTTTCCCCTGATTTCAGGTTATCTTGACTTTCCTCAAGAGTTTCCTTAGCATTATTGATATCAGGATCCTCCGAATCCTTCACCACAAGGGTCTGGGTAGTGGGATTATTCTCCACATTAGGATCCATCTAAAAATTCTTGACACCTTTAGTATCTATTTCCTGAGGGATAGACTTCTCACTATCAGGTTCCTGGAGGATGGGACTAACAGGGGAGTCTGGGACATTCTTTTTAGAACCAGAGGCATCACTAAGGTGCTCATCATTCTTTGGCACAACCAAAGGCTTAGAGGAAGATGGCTCAGAGGGCAAAGAAGCTTTCTTAGTTTTAGGATTCTTTGGCAGAGACCCGACAGTCTTCCTTTTTTTAATCTGGGCAGGGATAGGGTCGGGAATGTGGTCTCTAGCATAATCAGCTATAAGGAGAATAAGCCAGACATGGAGGATAGGGAAATTCTTCACTCTGTAGTCAGTAATGCTCTGGTTAAGTGAACACAGAACAAAGTAGGGGAAAGAAATGCGGATCTCATGTCTAAAGTGATTAACTAGGGCAAAATGATAATTGTAGACCCTAGAGAATCTACCCTCGAGAGTGAAGTATTCCATAATAACTTTAATAACAGAACCCCAAATTTTATCAATGTTCTCCATGTCAACATAGTGTTTCTTACCTTTCACCAAAAGAGCCCTCTCCTCATCGGTAATAGGAAATTTCTTATAAGCTCTGGCGCCAACCTTCACCTCTTTTGAATACTTTAGGCCATCCAGTGGGAGACCAGTGATATCAAAAAGGACCTCGAGGCTGAGGCTAAAAGATTTGCCCACAATATTTACCGTGCCCTTATCCCACCCATCAGCGAAGGCTTTAGAAACCTTTGTGTCAAACCCATGGAGTCTCTGAAGAAATCGATGAACATGACCTTTCTTCAAGATTCTCCACACTTCCTTTTCCTGCTTCCACTTGCATTTCGCAGGCTCTTCCCTTCTGAGATCACCACCCATGGCCAAAATCTTCACCTGTTCTTATTATTAATAGTTTCCACTATACAAGCTTCGATTTTATTCTGAAGGCTAACTATTTCTATATTTTTCCTTTAAAATCCTTTGATTCTGTTCTTTCTTGAGTTTACAAATTAAAACATATGGTGTAATCTTCCATATAATACTATACAGGCTCTTATTTTGGATAATTGGCCAAGACCTAAAATGGCCCATCAGGTTATTGGCCAAAACACTTTAAGTGTAATTTCCTATGTAACCATTGCCAACATTCTTGCACAAAGGGGCATAGAAGAAGAATATGATCTACGGTTTTTGATTCTTGTTTTCATAGAACACATCTTGATGGCCCTTCAAAGCCAATTTTCTTGAACCATTCTGTTGTGATAATCCTTTTTTGTAGTATCGCCCATGAGAATGTACCTACATTTGGGAGACAAACTTTATCCCAACATAAGTGCAACGATAGATTAGTTTTATGTTATTGTTTCTCTTTAACCAGTGAACCATAACCATCCTTAACATTGTAAGTTCCCGATTTAGAGCATGTCCAAATTAGCTTCTCCTCTTTATATTTGGGAAAGACAACCTTTTTAGATTTGGGAAAGACAACTATGGAATTGAGCATATTAATTAGCTCTACTTTTTCATTTTGAGATAGTGGAGAATTTTCTAGGGATCTCCACTCCCATCTCAAGTTTGGGTCCCCTTCTGGATAGGTAATGTAGTTGTTGAAGGTGTTTCCCCAGACATTTTCTAATTTTTCTTTTATTTCAGGAGATATGATGGTGTCAAGTGGAGCATCACCTCCCCACGAATCTTTCCAAAATAAAGTTGTGGTACATGTTGTAACACCCCAAAATTGGCATCTTGCAACCCTAACCAATTTTGTTGCATTTGTCATTCTTCTAAATCATCAAAGTCCTATTGTACTAGGCAAATTCTGAGTTTTAAACTGACTCTACTCGACCTAAGTGTCAAATACAGAAAATCCTAAATCTGTATCAATCATACATC
>MU228495.1:4355241-4365715 GCA_018584345.1 Thuja plicata | reverse complement strand
ATTGTTATCATGCTGAATTGTTAGCTCATTTTCATAATAGCATATAGCTTAATTTCAATTTGCAAAGTAGAATAGTTTCAATTTATAGATTAAAATTGCATTGAAATCATGTAAAATTCATGTTTAGATGATATTGCATATTTCAATTTATTAGTATAATCTTGCATAAGTTTTGCAATGCATTGTTCATCATGTTTAAAATCCTTCATTCTTAGATGGTCCATAGTTGTGAGGCCCTCGTCCTGAGAGCAAAATTTCAAGACTCCATCTAGATAGAAGGCAACAGGTCGAATCACGCAGACAGTCAGGATGAATAACTCATATTCAGTCTTGGCTGTACCTGGTGAAGAATGACTATGTTGAAGTGTGTGGTTGATTTAGAAGGCCAAAATTAACTCATAAACATGTTCTTTTATCCCATGTAAGTTTATATGTAACTATGTTACGACATTCTAAGATGAAATTCCATACTCTAGATCCTTTTGTATGGTTTATTGTTCTGAAAATACTATCCATGTCATTATTATTAAGGCATTTAGATCTACTTTGTAAGCATTACATTTTTTTATTGTATGCACTCATATCTAGTTTAAATTTGATAATCAATGTGTTTGTTCTTTTTGCATATTTCTTTCAAAATGCATTGAATTCTTCTTTCCCTTCATTCCCTTGTGCATGAGCTTCATCACTTTGTGTCCAACCTATAGCGTTTTGGTTAGAAGAAGTCATAGACTTACGGGTTCCTTTGATCCTGACACCTCCTTCTTTGCTAGGAATCTATATGAGACCAAAATGAATCTTAATGACATCAATCCTATCATGGAAAATAACTCTTCTCATTCTTCTCATGATGAAGATGAAGCCTTAAGAATTCCTCCTCTCCAAGACCAAAAAAATTATAAAAACTTTACAAAGTTTGAACAATGGTTAAGTCAAGACAACTCTAATATGGAGGCTCTTATCATTGTAGAAGGCTAAAGGAAACTTATTCATAAAAATGACCATGGTGTTGACCTATTGTGTAGTATTTCACATCTCATTTTTAACAATATCAAACTTGTTAAGGATTATTCTCAAGAGTTAGTTTCTATACCTCCTACTACAAGATTTGAGATCTCTTTACCTATCTCTACTTCCATTTTTAGTGTGTCCATTTATGCTCCACCTATCATGACAAATTCAATTCAAACTTCTAATGCCACATATGTGAGTCTTCCTAATCCTATTGCTCCTTCTATCCCTTCAAGTGTGCCATGTGTTTCATTGCCTTCATCCATACCCACTTATCATTTGTTCCTTTATCATATTCAACCATTCCTTCAATTTTGAAAAATGTTCCTAACATTCCCATGTTTCTCCTCCTACTATTCTTTCTACCAATTCTACCATTAATAGCTTGGTTCAAACTGTGTCTTCTTTCAACAACAAATTGCTTCCATGACTCAATCCAAGTTAACCATTCCAACTTGTGACATTGCTAGTCCTTTGTCTTTGGATCTTATCCCGCAATATATGGAGATTCTTCATCTTTAGACTTATAATGGTAAGGGTGTGTTGGAAATGGTTTGAGTAACTAAGAGGGGAGGGGTGAATCAGTTACGAAAAAAACAAATCCAAGTCCCTTATATGTCTTAATCAAACTTATCACTGATACTCGGTTAAAAAACCAATCTTAAGATCTTAACAGTGATTATCCTTTAGTGATTAAGTGCAGAAACATAAAGCATAAAGAAAATAACATGTACACATATGACACCAAGATTTAATGTGGAAACCCAATTTTGGAAAACCACCAATTGCAACTAGTTACTATTTTTCACTCTTCTGAAGTGAGCCTTGTTAGGAGCCAACCCTGTTAAAGGTTAAAAAATACACTATTAGGTGTGACCCTATTAGAGGATTTAATCACCCTGTTAGGAGTGTCCTTTTTAGAGGTCTTCAAACACTTCAATGTAGAAATGCCACCTTGTGAGAGGATTTATGAAAGACTGTTAAGTCTACTCTATAAAGAGATTTGGATCACTCCTACAATTATTAGAAAGAAACAATGGATTGACCTATTTCAAGAAGAAATTGTCCTTGCTGATTCAGATCTCTATTCTCGCTTTAAAATGGATCCTCGCTAATCAAATATTCTATTGCAGCTTGGTTTGGATGTTCTGTTCTTAATCAAAATTCCATCTTATTTTGCCTTCACTCTTCATATCAACAAATTTCACTTCTTACTTGCATATTCAATCCAAAGTTGACCTAGTATATATATGATAGGCCTTGTCAAGTCAAATTGAATAACCTTCCAAATAAATAATAAAACTTAAGTCTGTCGGCTGCATATAATTAATTAAACATAAAGTGTAAACTGTTGTTAGTCGGCTGACACTAAATGCATAACTCAGTTAACACTATAATCCTTCAATGCTCGACTGTTACTGTATTGCCTAAGTGAACTCGGTTAGAATTGAAAATCACTTGGTTGATATTGGAATCTTCTTCAATGCCCGAGAGAGCTTGGCATATACTGACTATGCTCAGTTTAGGTATAGACATCTGTGTAACATCACTACATTTGTGTAAACATCAATGACAATACACAATTGAATAATTGTCTTCAACAATCTCCCTCTTTGGCATTGATGGCAACACAACATGTCATTATACAAAGAATTTTAGAGCAATAGCAACAATAATAATATTTTATTAATGTCCTTATCTTCATTCTGATTCTCATCCAGAAAACTGTCTTTGTCTTCACAATCACTGAAATACATTTTTCTCCCTCTTACATCAATCTATGTTTCTGATAAAATTTCTCCCTCTGTCATCAATAATATTTTCCTTTAATAATTTATTTGGCATGACATCAATAATCTCTCCCTCTTTGACATCCAAATGCCAAAGACTCTATCCAATGAAATTGTAGTGTACCTGATGTAGTGATTCATATGCAATAAGCTCTGACAATCTGCATCAACTTGTTAGATCTTAACTGTAGCTCAGTTGATGCATCACTATTCTGGCCATTAGTGAGCCCCAGTTAGGGGAATCACCCCTAGCTTTCCTCTAAGATACAATAATGCATCCTTAGGTAAAGGCTTTGTGAATATGTTTGTAATTTGTTCTTTAGTATTCACATATTCCAACCTTACTTCCTTGTCTTAAACCAATTCTCTCAAGAAATGATACTTCATTGCAATATGCTTAGTCTTAGTTTGCATCAAAGGGTTCTTTGAAATGTTAATACCACTAGTGTTGTCATAGTAGATAATGATTGGTTCTTTAATTTCCTCCTTCATACCTGACAACAACTATTTGAACCATATGATATTTGAGCAATTTACCATTGCAGCAACATACTCTGTCTCTGTTGTAGACTGAGAAATGCAATTATGTTTCTTTCTGGTCCAAGAGACTAAAATCTTTCCAAGAAATAACGCTCCACCACTGGCGCTCTTTCTATCATCAACACTTCTTGCCCAATCAACATCAATAAAAGTCTTCAAATAAAAGTTTGCTCCTTTATTATACCATAATCCATAATCTTCAATGCCTTTAAGATATCTCAGAATCCTTTTGATAGTCATCAAATGATTCTCTCTAGGATTAGCTAAAAACCTTACAACGGTACCAACTGATAATGCAATATCAGATCTAGTGTGAACAACATATTGCATTTTCCCAATCATGGATTTGTAGGTAGACTGATTTACCTCCTTTGAGTCATCATCCTTAGACAACTTACGTCTAGTAGACAAAGGTGTCCCAACTGGTATGGAACCTTCCATTCCAAATTTCTTTAGTGTCTATTTGATGTATTTAGACTGAGTAATGTAGATACCATCCTTCATCTAATGAACTTGTAAACCAACAAAGAATTTTATTTCTCCAAACATAGACATCTCAAATTCCTTACTCATAGCTTCGGAGAATACTTTGCATAAATAATCATATCTAGTAAATAGTATATCATCAACAAATATCTCTGCTAATAGTATCTTGCTCTGAGGTCCTTCTTTGATGTACAAGCTACTATTTTCATTAGTTCTCTAAAATCCAATACTTACTAGGTAACCATGCAATCGTTCATACAAGGCTCTAGGAGATTTCTTCATTCCATACAAGGCTTTGTGCAATTTTCAAACCATATTCCTTTTGTTAGGATCAACAAAACCTTCAGTTTTCTCAATATAGACTTCCTCTTCTTGAATTCCATTCAAGAATGCAGATTTTACATCCATTTGGTATACCTTGAATCCTTTATGTGTTGCATATGCCAGAAGAGTTCTCAATCCTTCAATTTTGGCAACAGGAGAAAAAATTTCTCCATAATCAATACCCTCTTCTTGAGCATATCCTTTACACACTAATCTTGCCTTGTTTCTAGAAACTTCACCTTTTTCATTCATCCTATTTCTGAATACACACTTAGTACCAATCACATTCTTTTCTTTTGGTCTAGGTACAAGAGTCCGGGTTTTGTTCTTTTCTATTTGCTCAATCTCTTCATTCAGGGCTTCTATCCAACTTTCATCATTCAATGCATCTTTAATGGATCTAGGTTCAATTTCACTAAGCAAACATGTACCTTTAAGTTTGTTCCTTGTCATTATACCTTATGTCTGATCTCCAATTATTTGCTCAAGTGCATGATGCCTTCTGACATATTTGGAAAGTACAGGTTCCTTCCTCTTTGATTTTGGGCTTGCTCCACTTGGTCCACCATGCTCAAACATTATGTTCTACTCTTCCAACTAATACTCAGGTTCCACTATCTGAGACTTGGGTGCCTCTATCTGAGACTCGGGTGTCTCTATCTGTGACTCGGTTCCCTCTATCTGTGACTTGATTACTTCAGTCTGAGACTCGGTTCCCTCTATTTGTGACTCAGTTCCAACAGTTAGAAGCTCGGGTTGCATAGGTTGCAACAAGGTTTGTGCTGATGAATTCAATGGTTGACATGGTTGTTGTCCAATCACCATTGCATGTGTCTTAGGTATAGTATCAGGTTCATAATACAAAAAAAATTTGTAGTCCTCAGGCTCTTTACTGCTCTGTTCTTCACTTCTCTCTGCAAACTCATCAATCTTTACATGTATACTTTCTATGAATTTATGAGCAGCAAGATTTAAACATTTCTATGCTTTGATTTTATAGGAGTAGCCTAGGAATATACCTTCATCACTTTTTACATCAAATTATCCTTTTCTTGCTTCCTTCAAGATGTAACATTTACTTCCAAATACTTTGAAATAACGAACATTAGGTTTGTAGCCATACTATAATTAAAAAGGTGTCTTCTCAATACCTTTCTTCAGTTGAACTCTATTCAAGGTGTGAATTGCATTATTGATAGCTTCCTTCCAGTATTTGGTTGCAACATTATTTTCAATCATCAAGGTTCTTGCACAATCCATAATAGATCTATTTGCTCTTTCTGTTATCCCATTTTGTTGTGGTGTACCTGGGGAAGATAATTGTCTCTTGATTCCTCTTTCATTGTAGAATTCATTGAACTCATTAGAAATTAACTCATCTCCTCTATCAGATCTTAGGCATTTAAGTTTATTTCCTATTTCCTTCTCAACTCTGGAAAGGTACCACTTAAACTTCTGAAAAGCTTCTTCTTTTTCTTTGAGAAACATAACATTCATCACTCTAGAATGGTCATCAAGAAATAGAATGAAATACTTCTCTCCTATGTAACTTGTTGTTCCAATTGATCCACATAGATCAGTATGCAGCAACTCCAAGACTTCTTCAGTATTGTAATTCTTTCTCTTGAAACTAGTTTTTCCCATCTTCCCAATTTGACATTTTTTGCATATTACCAATTCAGGTTTCTTCAGAATAGGAATACCTCTTACTCTTTTTTTCTTGCTTATGTTGACCAGGTTATCAAAATCCACATGACACAATCTTTTATGCCATAACCAACTTTCTTCTACTTGTGCAATAAAACATAAACTTTCAGCGAGATCAAGATAGAATAGATTACCTTTTTGTAACCACCTGAATTTGGTATGCTTTGACTATAGACCCTATTTTCCCTAAGTATGATCATATCCTCGATTATGTCCAAATGACCATGTTACTGCTTGGCATAATTTCTTCGAATCATATTTAATCTCCTAAGCGATCTAATCACTAATTTACATTAATCACTTTAGCCAATCCAATCAAATCAATTCAATTCAATAAATTCAAAATCATACCTGGCTAAGGTAATTAATTTAAAGAAAATTAAATGAAATCCTATTTATACCTCATCACTTGAAAAATCAATCCCCTAGCCTAAATTGATTCAATTTGGCTATAGTCCTAATTAATTGTTACAAATCAATCAAAGGCTTAAATGATTAATTAAAATCCCTATTATTAAATGAATATGTTATTACAACAATTCATTTTATTAATATTCCTTCAAACCTAACCAATCTCAAAAACCCAACCATGAGTTCAAACTCATCCCAACCCCTTCTCACATGCTAATTCTTCTTAATTAGCTAATTGACCCTAATTAATCCCCCCTCCACTCATTCTCTCTCCTCCCATCTCTATCTCCTTAATCGCATGCTTTAACCCCTAATCCTAATCCTAAGCTACCCTTAATGTTGTCACATTCCATTAAGGAATGATTAACAACTCCACCCACTTGAGAAAGTCAAGGAATCTCAAGATTCCTTTCCTCAAGTTCACATTGTCAGGCTTGACTCTAAACCCTCACCCATGCTTCTTAAACCCTCACCCATACCTCATTAATGCTTTCATATATGAAGAATTAATGAATCTTACATATTCATTCCACCCATACCTCATTAATGAGTCTTACACCCTCATTAATGGCAGCCCTTCTAGAGTCTTCTCCCCTTCCTCCATTTCTCCTATAAATAGGATGGATTTTGAGCTCAAATGGCCCTAAAATTTGAAGTCTTTTAATGTATTGTTATAATGCTCCTAATTTTGAGAAGTTGAAAGCATCCTTATGTTGCCCATATTTGGAGGATTAAAGAAGCAATCTCATATTGCTCGTGTTTAGGAATTTCATAGTGCTTTCTAGCTTAACTCTTAGTTATATTTTGTAATCTTCATTTCTAGAGTTAAATTGTATGTTTTTGAATCATTTAGATTACTTTTCATTTGAATCTTCCATTCTTAGGTTGTATTTGTCACTGGAATATGCATAATCTGAGGGCTATTATGTCATTTTTCATACTCTTAGATAGGAAGCAATAGATCAATTTTAGTGATTGCTATGTTTTCTAACCCCTTGCTTTCACTAATGCAATGATTTATTGAAGTGTTGTGTCTCTTAATAGGTACCAAAATCACACACACATCTCTGGCACCCATCGTGGGGCAAGATTGCTCAAAATTTCATCAAATTTTGCTCTCTGCCCTTAACATTTTCAAGATTTGCAAGTAGTTTATCATTTTTGGGAGCAACTTATCATTTCCTGGAGTTTTAATATCATCTTCCATTGCACTTCTGGAAGGTAAAAATTGACCTTAAAATCATTTCTGGTAATATTTTCACATTTTTTGTATGAAATATCATTTCGCGTAAAAGGAATATCGTCCTGGGTTTGTTTTATCGTTTGGGGTTAATCTTTTAGCATTTTTAGGGTTTATCATTTTGGGTCTCTGAAATATCATCTATCATCCAGAGGGTAGAAATACAAGGTTCTAACATTTGCAAATTTGATTTCTAACTTGCTAACGAGATTGTTTTCATGATTTTGATCCTATTTTTAGCCTAACTTGTGTTTGCAGATTGTTGTCAGAGCTAAGAAAGAGAAAAGAAGATACTAACTTGTGGTTTAACAGGTTGCTAATCCATTATCTTGATTTATATTCTTTCTTATGCTTTCAGAACTAAATAACACTTTCCAATCTTATACTAAATTGACCAGAGGAATATGATCTTTTCCTTTTTAAGGAAAATCAGAAACTCACAAGTCAATTTATTGTTTGACAGGAATTTGGAGTAATTGAACAAAGCAAACCTCATTGTCTAAATTTGGGATCAGTAAATGAACAACACAAATCATTAAAATCTTGTGGATCAAAGTAAAAGTTCAACTGTATAATTTATTTTTGGGACACAGTAATTGAACAAGAAACTCACTAAATACTGTGGTCAATTGAACAAGGCAAAATTTACCTTCAAGCATCCTGTTTTTCTTAAAATAGGAACACTTTAAATCAAGCTCAACATAGCTTGAAGGAATGAACTTTTCTTTACGTGCTTTGGGAGAAACTGGCATGGATTAGGAGAGTATGCTCTTCTTCTTATGAAGAATCAGAAATCTAGACATCCTAAGCTCGCCAATCCTTTGTATGTTTATTTAACAGTAGAGGGCCTGCCAGTTGAGGAAAAAATCTCCCGGGAACAACCCAAGTGAGGACAGGTTTTACGCCAACCCTTCCAACTCACTATAAATAATTGCTTCCTCGTAGGCTAAAGCCTCGGAAGACGGAGCTATTTTTGTTCATGGAATTTCGACATCATTCCTTGAACATATCTGGGTATATGTAGAGCAGAGCCGCTTGAATCTTGCTTGCAAGACTACATATATTCAAGAACTCATAGGGCTATACGCCTGAATTTTTCCTTGTGCAATTCTATGGGGGGACGGTTTCAAATAGATTGCCCAATAATCTACAACAACTTCAACTGAAAGAATTTCTGATTCACCCTCGAAAGGGTGATAATCTTTGTGCAAGGAAAAAAGTAATTGCCCCAAGACACTTGTCATATTGTGCCCTCACTTGCGTTTGGAGTCGGATAATATAACATCATGATTGGAGCCATTGTGTGCTTGGTGATGGCTGTATTCTGATTAGCATTTCAATGTGTACCTGAGTCAACAAGCAAAGCTTTTCATCCTCCACCTAGAGAATAGGAAAAATATGAATGTTTGTTTCACCCTCCTAACAATGCAAATTTGTTTGACATGCTTGCAAAATCATTAAAAAGATAACATCTTCAAACAAGAAACAAAATTCAAACCTTGATCTACATGTGTTTTTCACTCATTGGCAAAACCTCAAAATGCAATCTTCAATCAAACAAACTTCACATACTTCCAAAACAAAACTAAAAAATTTGACAGTGGGTACTTGCATAGTTGCCTCTCCGAGGAAGATAGTATATTTGGGTACCCATTTTGGCTCCTTAGTCTGGTCCTATTGCTTTCACTAGTCCATCTGTCATTGTTTCTCAACTTGCTTACAAGTCTACCTTGCACGTCCTTTTAGATTTTCACAATTGGTCCCGAATCGTGTGGTCTTTACACTCAACAAAACAAACTTGATTCCTAGCTCACTATCAGGGAACTCTAACACTCTTTGACGTTGGATTCACTTACTTCAAACAATCAACTCTCATTGGTTCCCATCTCACTATCAGGGCATTCTAACCCTTTGACGCTAGAATCAATTACTTTGAAACATCAAACCCAAACTCACACATTTGGGGACAATTTGGAAATATTTTGGCACCATTCTGAGACTTTGATCAAAACAATCTTACGATGACTGAAAACAAATGGGATGAATCCTATAGTCTTAACAACAAGGAAGAAGAAATTCTCATTAAGACCCTATCTAAGAAAATGCAAGCTTTGCAATCTGAAATTCAAGACTTAAAGGAAGAAAAGGATACCTCATCAAGTGGGTCTTCACTACGATCAATCTTTCCTCTTCTCTATGAGCATGATACACACATGTCATCACATTCTTCAAAAAAGGAGAAACCTACTCATGATAATCCTATCTTTGATCAGGATATTATTTCACAGGATCATGTCAATCCTATCTTTGATCAACGACCTCATAATCTTGAATCCAACATCTCTTTGGAGAGTTCAAGTGGATCTACATGTACAAGGGATAAAGCATTTACTCCTTTGAGACAACCTTATGAAACAATGCTAGAAGAGCTTATTGGAAACAATCTTATCACATTGCCTCAAACCACCTCATGTGGAATGTCATTTGTGAGTACCTACTATGCCTATCATCAAAATAATGAGCATAAAACTTCACATTGCATGGAGTTAAAACATAAAATCCAAGATCTAATTGATGATGCCATAATCAAAGTTGAAGATACTCATGAATTATAAATGAAGATACCAATCTCAAGCATGATCAAAATCATGAACCTATGTCTAGAAATGAGCCACATGCTGCTTCTACTTCTTCCACTATTTCTCCATTTGAAAAAGCTTCAAAGATATCCAAATATCCTCCATCACACAAAGATCCTAATGATTTTCATGATAACTATGTCTACCCTCAAGGGATACCCTTAAAAGAAATCCAAGCTAATCTACATCTTGCAGCAATTACATTCCATGCTCCTAAGATCAAAGACCCTAAGCTTTCATGTACTTCAAGGCCTATTTTGGATAATTCCCTAGCAATCCTTCACGAATCCCTCATGAAGATTAAAACTCCTATCTTTTCCTTTGGA
>MU228495.1:4319097-4354884 GCA_018584345.1 Thuja plicata | reverse complement strand
AAGCATCAAGGGTTCCAGTTAAAATGGCTCCTATCAAAGATACACATGAGCCTATCAGTATGAAGATGAATTTGAAACAAAAGATCCTTGGCCGAGAAGCTCACTCTAAAGATGTTGATACTCATTTTACACCTTATATTCCTCCATTTGCACGCAAGTATCAGCCTTCTCCATCCTCCAAATCTATCCTTGGTCCATATGTTAAAAAGCGAAAAGCTTCAAATCTTCCATCTATATTGGGTCCATATATCCCTCTATCTTCCACTCCTAGGTTTTCATCCACTTACCCTATCTCCTATCAAGATCAACAGAAACATGCGCCTTTAAAACTTCCATATCAACACATCCATATGAACCATCCATATCAGTCTTATTCATCCATAAATCCCAAGTCTTTTGGAAGCAATTTGGATGTCAAACAAAGAAATCAAAAATTCAAGAATCCACTTACATATGAAGATCACTATGTCCAATCTAATCCACATGTGAATACAAAAAAAAAGAAATATTCAACAGACCACAAAGGTCCATGAAGAAGAACATAATATCAAAGAAAATATGGGTTCCTAAATCCATCATGGCAGAAGTACATTCCAACACTGAGATAAGAATAAAATCAAAGAAAATATGGGTTCCTAAATCCATCATGGAAGAATTACGTTCTAAATCATCCAAAAGCAAAGGAAAAACAAAAGTTATGTGGATTCCCAAGTCTCTCTTAAAAGGCTTGAACAAAAAGGAAAAGTCAGAATTGGCATCCAAGCTTACAAAGGCTCCCAGTTTATCTTCTTTCACACATTTTCCATCTTCTAACTCTATTTTGGGTCCTCATGTCCCAAAATCCATTACCTTGAATACTTCCTCCATCTTGGGTCCTTATGTACCAAGATCCCTATCCATTCATACATCAGAAACTCAATCCATACACTACCCTTCAAAGAGTGTGTTGATGTTGATCTTGTCACCTACTATCCTTCCATATTGGGTCCTTACATTCCTTCTTTTTCTCTCATCTAGTCTATTTCATAAAATCTTGGCCTCCATCTTCCTTATCCTCCATTTCATCACCCTATCAACATCTTTGAGCATACTTTCAGTGTTCTTGGCCTATCATGGAATATCCTTCAAAAGAGAACTATCCAAAGAGAATGATGCATAAGTTCCTCCTTAAAATCAAAAAAGACACAAAAAAAAAGAAGAAAAGAAAAATATAAAAAAAGTGCCTTGGTGAAAACCTGGTAAATAGGCACCTTGGTAGAAAAAGTAAATAGAAAAAGATTCATCCTATGGTGAAAACCACTTCTTGTGGCACCTTGGATAAGTATCGTGATGAAAACCCGGCAAATAGGCCTTACGTGTAATTCCTCCTACTTTCACTCTCCACTTGGGGGCAAGTTCCTTCCCTCACATCTTCCATCCATTTTCCATTCAGTGCTCTTGACAAGGTTGAGCCTATCCATAAACAAATTGCATACTGACATCTATAATCTTGCTCACTTGTTCTTATCCATTGCACATTGTTGTGATCTTGCTTATTCCAAGCCAAAACTCACTACACCATGCATTATCTTGATGGTGTTGTCCTATCAGTTGACCCCTTGGTCTTGATCAAAAGGAAGAACAAAATAAAATGAAAAACAAGTTCTAATGAACTCTCTTGACATGTCCACTCTTTTGGGACTACATGATATCCTACATACTTTTCATGACATCAGGTCATTATCCTATATGAGATTTGATACCACTTCGTGAGCCTACATTGCTATATCCTTTTTACCTAGCTTGGGTAATCTTGAGTAGACTGTCCTTGAGGGTGGCATTCACTTGCTTCCTCCACCATTGTCAATCCACTTCTGAGATATCAATACATCTGTAACACCCTACATCTTTCTAGACATTAGGGGCACACATATGTGATCATGCTTGAGAATTGGTAACCTTTTATAAATCTTCCATACACTAGAAATCGGGCGTCACTTGTGTTCTATGCTCCATCTATCAAAGCACTACTGATACTAGGCCTTCATAATTTTACCTATGCTCATACGCTGACTTCATTTCCTAAATGGCTATCTTATCCTCGCTTGGGATTTGTCTACATTTACGTCTTAGGAATAAGTCATTCTGCACTGGGGGCATCTTTGCTAGTATGGTAGGTTGTGGTTGCTAGGTTGCTCTTGGATGGTTTGCCTCATGAACACAATATCTCTTGATACATGCGAAATGATGTCACTTTTCAAAACAAGGGTGTCTTTTCAAACATCACATATCCAGACATGACATTTACAGTGACAACATTCCTACAAGGCTATATTGGATCACAAACATGCACGGATTATCCTATCAATGCACAAACATGGAACACCATATTGCTTATATTCCAATTTTCTGATTGATGAATCTTTACTATGTTTGATATATGAATAAACAAGTACTACTTAAGCACACAGCTTGGTATTGGTTTGATTATGATTCTTTCATGTCATGATGATGTTTTCAACTAGGGGCATCTAAGTAATTATAAATTTTATTTGATTGATTCACCATTGATGATTTGTTATGTCTTCTTAGTTGCTCAATGGCATCTGCGCAAAGACAAAGAGTCACAAGGACAGGGGGCATAATGTTTTCTTGATTTTCTACGTATGGTGATTGTTCCAAATGATCCTATAAATTTCACCTAACTTGGATGTTTATGGTAAGAGCTTCCACTATGGGTGGATAGCTGCATATATCTCGATCTTCATTATGTGTAAACTACGGTGAGGTTGAAACAATTTCCTTGTCTGTTTTCTGATCCAAATTCTCACTAAGTTATACAAATCATAATGTACCCAAGGATATGAATTTTCAAGGTCATTGCAGGTCCAATATCTTGCCTTACTCAGGATCTAGTATATTAAAAGGAAGGTAACTATTTTTTTGTCCTGGCTTCTATGCCTTGATGCCTAAGTCTATTTCTGACATTTCAATAAAACATAGTATTCATACTTTCATAATATCAGTGGGTATTAGTGATTGTTGTACTATCCGATGGTATCCATTCCAAAAGTGCCCAATGATGATAAAAATCTATACATTTGCATATCAGTGATAAAGTCCTAAGAGCCTGCATATAGCTACATTTAGAGATTGCATGATGCATTTTGAACAAACAACATAAGGATTTGAGCTCAAACTCCTTTCTATTTTTAATTCATCTAAAATCCAAGATATTTACATATTTCTAAGAATCTTTGATCTATCGGGAACAAAACTGAACTCATATTTTCAATATGATTAACTTGGTACTCGTGTGTTTACTCTTAACACACCCTCGTTTCTTCACTTCTTCTAATCCATTCTTGCTTATTCTACCTGTTCCATGCAAGTGACACATCATTTCAACAGAGAGATTTTATTATTTTTCCTTCAATTTTGTTCCCGAGGGGGCATGATCACACTATCATCAATCAAATTTTTGCTCAAAATAGTATCAAAAATGACTTCGTTATCAAACAAACTAGGGGCATAACAGTTTCCTTGACTAAATTCAAAACTATTGGATAGAAAGCTTTGGTTCTCATAAGCTGGATATCTTGTGTTTCCTCATTTTAAAATATTCTTATTAAGCTCCTGGCAGCTTCTTACTGGCTTTTGGACAACAACCAAGTTCAGAATCAGTATTACCAATCTTTGGACGACAACCAAGTTCAGAATTGGTATCTTTAAAAATCTTTTATTGATCTTTGGATGACAACCAAGTTTAAAATCAATTCTATCAGTTAGGTTTGATCAAGTGCGAGACTGATCTCATCATTATTTCGTTCGACAACCAAGAATGAAATTCTCAATCTTTCTGAAGTCAAAATCAAAAAATTTCTTTGAATCAATGCACTGCTCGCACATCATATCAAAGAGGGGAAAATGTAACCACCTGAATTTGGTCTACTTTGACTATATACCCTATTTTTCCTAAGTATGATCATACCCCCAATTATGTCCAAATGACCCTGTTATTTCTTGGCATAATTCCTTCGAATCAGATTTAATCTCCTAAGTGATCTAATCACTAATTTACATTAACCACTTCAGCCAATCCAATCAAATCAAATCAATTCAATCAATTCAAAATCATACCTGGCTAAGGTAATTAATTTAAAGGGAATTAAATGAAATCCTATTTATACCTCATCACTTGCAAAATCAATTCCCTAGCCTAAATTGATTTAATTTGGCTATAGTCCTAATTAATTGTTACAAAGCAATCAAAGGCTTAAATGATTAATTAAAATCCCTATTATTAAATGAATATGTTATTACAACAATTCATTTTATTAATATTCCTTCAAACCTAACCAATCTCAAAAACCCAACCATGAGTTCAAACTCATCCCAACCCCTTCTCACATGCTAATTCTTCTTAATTAGCTAATTGACCCCAATTAGATAATCCCCCCTCCACTCATTCTCTCTCCTCCCATCTCTATCTCCTTAATCACATGCTTTAACCCCTAATCCTAATCCTAAGCTATGCTTAATGTTGTCACATTCCATTAAGGAATGATTAACAACTCCACCCACTTGAGAAAGTCAAGGAATCTCAAGATTCCTTTCCTCAAGTCCACATTGTCATACTTGACTCTAAGCCCTCACCCATGCTTCTTAAACCCTCACCCATACCTCATTAATGCTTTCATAAATGAAGCATTAATGGCTCTTACATATTCCTTCCACCCACACCTCATTAATGAGTCTTACACCCTCATTAATGGCAGCCCTTCTAGAGTCTTCTCCCCTTCCTCCATTTCTCCTATAAATAGGATGGATTTTGAGCTAAAATGGCCCTGAAATTTGAAGTCTTTTAATGTATTGTTATAATGCTCCTAATTTTGAGAAGTTCAAAGCATCCTTATGCTGCCCATATTTGGAGGATTAAATAAGCAATCTCATATTGCTCATGTTTAGGACTTTCATAGTGCTTTCTAGCTTAACTCTTAGTTATATTTTGTAATCTTCATTTCTAGAGTTAGATTGCATGTTTTTGAATCATTTAGATTACTTTTCATTTGAATCTTCTGTTCTTAGGTTGTATTTGTCACTAGAATATGCATAATCTGAGGGCTATTATGTCATTTTTCATACTCCTCCTAGATAGGAAGCAATAGATCAATTTTAGTGATTGCTATGTTTGCTAACCCCTTGCTTTCACTAATGCATGATTTATTAAAGTGTTGTGTCTCTTAACAGGTACCAAAATCACACACACACTTTTGTTTGCCTGCAAGTTCCAACTAGGTTTCCCTTACCATCCAGGAGCTTGGCCTTATCATTCATGAATTCTACCTTGAAATCAATGTTATTCAGTTGTGCCACACTTAGTAGATTACACCTTAGTCCTTCAACCCAATAAGATTATCATATTTGATTCTTTCAGTTAGAGAAATACAACCTTTACCTTTCACATAGCAAGGTTCATCATTCCCAAAACTAACACTCCCACCATCATAGTGCTCAAGATGTTCAAATTTAGTTTTATCACCAATCATGTGATGAGAACAACCACTATCAATTATACAAGTGTCATTTTTTCTAATATGAGAGAAAAGTGTAGTCTTTTCATATTCTTCATTGTCTGACTCATCCTTAATAGCAATGTAAACCATTTCATCTTCATCTTCATCACTATCAGAATCTTTTGCAATATAACAAGATTCATTACCTTTTTCCTTGTAGCTTTTATAGCTTTTGAAATATTTCTTTCCTCTATACTTGTTGAACTTTCTCTCACCTTTTTCTTCTTTGTTCGGACACTTAGCAACAATGTGAAAAAACTCGTCACTTGAAAACAAAATCAATGGTATTCTTCCTTTGTAGTGTCATTTTCCTTTGGTAGCTCTCTTTGCAAGTAGTGCTTCAATGATTTTTAGATCTTCATCATCACTATCAATCTCAATCTATTTTCCTTTTGAGATTCTATCCATCTTACCAAGGTTTAATTTAGCTTTGAATGCAGACTCAAAATTGCTAGGATTAGGAGAATAATTGTAAAAATTGTCCAACTCAAAAGTTGTTAGTCTTCCAACCAATGCATCTAGAGTTATATCATTACTGCACCTCATCTCTTGAATAGTTGAAACTGTAATTGCATAGATAGGAAGTAAAGTTCTCAATACCTTACTAACCATTGTTTTGTCTTCAATTGTTCCACCGACAACTCTGATGGTACTGACACTTTTCTTGATTCTTTCACTGCATTTTGTAATGTCTTCTCCTTCTTTCATTTTCATCCGATCAAACTGAACTTTGAGACTTTCTTCTTTGGATCTATTTACATTGTCATCTCCTCCATGAATATCATGCAGTTTCTTCCACATATCATAGGTAGTAGGATAGTCCTTGACTTCATCAAATTCTAAATAGCTGAGTGAAGAAGCTATATCAATCATCATTATGTTATGATTCTTCATGTCCACCATTTGATCCACAGACATAGGTCTTAGTGGTTCAACATACTTGTGGTCCAAGAATTGAAAATCAATATCTCCAATAGTAGATAGATGTAGCCTCATCAACTCTTGTCACGCAGCAAATTTTTCTTTGTTAAGCTTGGGAATCTCCCTTCTGTAAGACATCTCTAATCTTTAGCTTAGGCCTTGAAACCTTCCTTGAAAACACCAAATGCTCTGATACCAATGTTTGGAAATGGGTTGATTAATTGAGAGGGGAGGAGTGAATCAATTACCACAAAAACAAATCCAAGTCTCTTAGATGTCTTAATAAAACTTATCACTGATACTCGGTTAACAAAGATACTATGTTGTTACTCGGTTAACAAAGAAATCTTAAGATATTAATTGTGGTTATCCTTTAGTGATTAAGTGCAGAAACATAAAGCATAAAGAAAATAACATGTACACCGATGAAACCAAGATTTAATGTGGAAACCCAATTTGGGAAAACCACCAATTGCAACTAGTTACTGTTTTTCACTCTTCTGAAGTGAGCCCAGTTAGGAGCCAACCCTGTTAAAGGTTACAAAACACACTGTTAGGTGTGAGCATGTTAGAGGATTTAATCACCCTATAAGGAGTGGCCTTGTTAGAGGTCTTCAAACACTTCAATCTAGAGATGTCACCTTGTGAGAGGATTTATGAAAGATTGTTAAGTCTATTATGTAAAGAGATTTGGATCACTCCTACAATTGTTCAAAAGTAACAATGGATTGACCTGTTTGAAGAAGCAACTATCCTTGCTAATTCAGATCTCTGTTCTGGCTTTAAAATGGATCCTTACTGATCAAATATTCTATTGCAGCTCGGTCTGGATGTTTTTTTCTTAATCAGAATTCCATCTTATTTCGCCTTCACTCTTCATATCAAAAACTTCCACTTCTTACTTTTTTTATTACTTGCATATTCAATCCAAACTTGACCTAGTATATATATGATAGGCCTTGTCAAGTCGGCTTGAATAACCTTCCAAATAAATAATAAAACTTAAGTTTGTCGGCTGCATATAACCAATTAAACATAAAGTGTAAACTGCTATTAGTCGACTGACACTAAATGCATAACTTAGTTAACACTATAATCCTTCAATGCCCGATCGTTACTGTATTGCCTAAGTGAACTCGGTTAGAACTGATAATCACTTGGATGATATTGGAGTCTTCTTCAATGCCCGAGAGAGCTTGGTATATACTGAATGTGATCAGTTTAGGTATAGACATTTGTGTAACATCACTACAATTGTGTAAACATTAATGAAAATACACAATTGAATAATTGTCTTCAACAGGATGATCCCATGAACCATATTAAAACTTTCCAAACCTTGTGTAGTGATTTCTCTCATGACCATAGGTTCATAGAAAATTTATTCACTAGAACCTTTCGAGACAAAGGCTCTCCTTATTCAATTGATTCCTTCCAAAAACCTGCTAATGCTTTCATTGAACAATTTAAAAATAACGTTGGTCCAAAAATCTCTCTAACTAATTTAATGCATTGTAAACAAGGTGTTAAAGAAAAAGTTAGTGATTTCATTGGTAGATTTAAGCATTTTTGTGCTCATATTTATTATCTGGTGCCTAATATTGATGTGAAACACATTGTTATTTCTAATTTACAAAGTAGCATTAGAGATAAGATACTTCTATCTGAATTCTCTTCATTTTCACAATTGTTTGTAGTGCTTCATCATTACCAACAACAAGTGAGTCAGTTTGAGAGCACCACTCCAATGGATCCTGTTACTATTGATAAGAGTGATGTTGCATCCAATTTCAACAAGTTTTAGAAATCAAACAACTAAATCAAGATCAACAAATCATCTAACAATGTTGATGAAAAAGTGGCAGCAGCATCCAAAGGTGTGGCTCCTTTGTTGTCTATTTTTAAACCTCCTTGTAATTATACTCAGCTTTCTAAATCTTTGTATAATGTGATGTTGAAGTTAATTAATGCTAATGTGTTAACACTTCCTCCTATCAAACCAATTAACACCTCTAAACCTCAATCCAAATACTTTGATCACAAATCCTTTTGCCAATATCATCATCAGCCTAAGCATGATACAAAAAAGTGTTTCCGGTTGAAAACTATTATCAAAGATCTTATTGATTCTAAGGCTTATTTGTTGATGATAAAAATGATCAAGGAAACAAATCTGTGGTGCCTCCTAACCAATACTTGCAAATATACACAAATCCTTTTCCATCTCACTCAACCAATACTATTAACAACCTTCTTCCCAATGCATTGACTAATATGACAAAGTTAATGAAGCCAATCATATTGTTAACCTAGTTGAGCAAGTAAAACCTAAATTTACTTCTATCTCATCCCTCCATTACCTTTGATCCTATAAGGACAATTAAGAACTTGATGGTGCCCTCTATATTGTCACAAAAGTTAATGGTCTTCCTACATGTGGTGCCCTTCTTGATCCCACTTGCTTGGTGAATTGATAACTGAAGAACATATTTTTAGTAAATAATTGCAAAAAGAATTTTATGATACATCTGATGTGAAGATTCAAAATTTTTGGTTTTCTTTACCCTTCTCATGGTTCCATTACATTCCCTATTAAATTTTGTGGTAAAACCTTAGATGTTACCTCTATTGTCATTCCAACTTATGATCAATTTCAAGTCAAAATTGGTCTTCCTTGTCTTACCTCCATGCATGTTGTTGCTTCTCCTATTCATAAATGTGTTAAATTTCCTCATAATGGAGAAATTGTGAATGTTAACCATAGTATTTATCATCCTTATGTGCCTTGAGACTCAGTTTACCTTGATTTGTTTTGGCCTTCTATGCCTCAACCAGCTCAAACATGGTTTGACCATCTCTTTAAATGCTATCAAGCCTACAAGGTTCAAAATATTTTTGAACTTAGAAAACCTAAGGATGTTCCATCTCTTTTCCCTGGATGTGGACTTCTTCCTACACAACCTATACCACCTCTTCCTATTGCTTGTACTTCTCAATCCATGACTCAACCTAGTGTGGTTCCTTCAGTTCTTCCTCATAAAGAAGAAAAGGACTTTATGTTGATTGATCCTATCCCACCCAAAAATTTTAGAAAGACCAAATGTAACCATCATGCTCGTGACTGTCAATAGAAATGTACTGCTAGATCCCGTCAACATGCTTTTCAAAACATTGTTTCACCTCATACACCTCCTCATGTTTTGCTTCCCTTTGACCCACCCATGCCTGAGCCAATGGAAGAAGTGAATTTAAACAAAATTAAAAAGAACAAACATGACAGTTATATTCGTATCCTAGATTCTATTATAATTAATCTAGATGAAGAAGATACACTTGATGATGATGTTCTTGATGCTAACAATGATATTCATACTAGTGATTCTCATGACATGTATGAGAATATTGATATTGATCATGATTTACCAGCTATGTTATCGTAATAGTTATCCATTACTCCTTGTAAAAAACACAATGATCTCTCTTGACAGCAGGGTCTTCGTTCGAAACTGGTTATTGTTCTTGTAAGATATAAAAAGATGTGTTATAAAATGTAAGATAGAAAATTGAGTGTATAGAATTGTATATAGTATAGGAAGAAATAGATAATGTGGTGTTAATGTTGATAGCATTGAGGAGAAGAAAAGATCCCCTTTCTAGCCCCAAATTTCACAAAGGAAAGATCCACTATGATCATCCATAAGCAAATGGTTAATGCACAAATGCATCAATCGATCAAAAATAAGAAGAAAGAAGAAAGTCTTACAATCCCAAATATTGGATGAAGAATATAATAGATTTTAATACCTTAATTGAAATGAATTGAAGACAAGTACTAGCCTCAAAATATCATAGATCTGAAAAATTTTGTTTTCAGGTGTCTACACTGAGTTTCCAGAAGTTCTGCAACCAGATCGGGCACATAAACATAGAGACAGAGAAAACCCAGAAATATTTTTCAGATCTGGCTCAGGTCAATTTTGACCCAAAACAGAATGTCAATCTTGACCCAAAACAGAAAGTTGATCCTGACCTAGAATAGAAAGTCAGTCCTGACCAAGAATAGAAAGTCAATCCTAACCCAGAACAGAAAGTTGACCTTGACCTGCAAAGTCCGACAAAAAATATATTTCTGGATCCTGAAAGTCTGCTGAAAAGGGTATCCGGGTCTGCACTTAAACCTTCTGTCCCGAACATGTACCTACAAGAAAAATGGTTTTGTTTGTTGGGGGAGGGGTTTGCCTTGGTCAAACCCTAGTTTTGGAATTAATCTTAAAGTATAATTGAAATTGCATAAATAAACAAAGCAAATAAACCAATTCACCTTGCTTGTATAGAAACCCTTATGGCAGATTCATATCCTTGGATCCACAAGTATGTATACACCAAATGAATGTAGAATGTATAATGTAGAATGTAGGATGTCTCAAATCAATAGCTTGTAGATCTTCAACACCAATATTAAATGGATCTTGGAATAGGAAGAGGCTTGCATGGATGTGGATGGAGAAATCTTCAACAAAAGGGCTCCATAGAGCTTGAATCCTTCAATGGATACCAATGGATCTCCTTGATGAATTGAATGCTTGAATGTCTTTGAATGCTTGAATGCTTTAGAGTAGATGATTGCTTCAATAGATCATGCATAGAGTCTTTGTTGATGAAATTTCTTCTTGTCTCTTAGCTTAGCTTCTCTTTTTCAAGTCTTTGATGGTTAGAGAAAATGAGAGGAGAAGGATTCCTTATATACCAATCTAGGGCACAATCTTCTAGAGAGGCCTACATATGAGAATTAAATTCTAATTAGGCCTATACCCTTAGAAGTGGACCTATATTAAATATAATTTCAAGGGTCATTTCCTCAAAGACCAAAATAGCCGACACAGAAGTGGGAATTAAATCTTTCTGAAGCCCGACATCTGGAAACCATGGAAACTTGAAATTTGGACCCTAGGTCAAGGTTGAGGTCGACTCTGACCTAGGTCAGGGTCAAGGTTAACCTTGACCTAGGTCAAGGTTGAGATTGACCTTGACCTAGAATTTTGACCTTGACCCTAAGGTCAAAGAACTCAGATTTGCAGATCAGGGTGCCAAAAATAGGCTGGAGAGAAGTGGAAAAGGGGGCAGAACATGGGTAAAAGATAGATCCAACTCAGAGACCCATTCAAGGCACTAGACATGACTCCAAACCACTTACTCGGAGTGCTCAACTAGTCCAAAATGGACGTGCTTCCATTTTTTGACTATACATTTAGCCCCCACTTTAGAAAGAGTATGGACTCGATGCAAACTCTTGGTAAAGGAGATCATAAAGAAAAGATAATATTATTGAAATCAAAAGGGACAAAGGAATCCTCAAGCCCCTAGGGACTTAAGTATTTATCAACCCTAAGATCACGATAAGAGAAACATCACTAGTCAAAGAGAAAAAGAGAGAGGGTGTGATTACCTTGCCCAATGAGAACCTATGTCTCATTGTGAATCACACAAGAAAAAAGTGCAGTTGGAAAGATGGAGTTGAACTACCTAGTGAATGTGGCTACTCACTAGTCAACCCATCAAGGTTTTATTCTTAGTAATATTCTACTCCAAAAGAGCAAAGTCAACATATAGAAAGATTTAATCTTAAGGACACCTTTCGTCCTTAAGGGATCAAAATATTGTAAATTGAAACTGGAGGGATCAAGAGATCCTATAAGGTAAAAATCCATGCTTTAAGGATTAGTCTCTAATCCATAAAGGGAGAAAAGTGTCAAGTTTTAAAAATAATTTGAAAGTGCATGTGTGCAAAAAGGTGAGTAGTGTATGCCCCCACGTTAAAGTCATTGCTAACACTTTAACAAGAGAAATGGCTTTGACGGAAACATAAACAATTCCATTGATTACGTTTCCACTACGAGATGCCCCCAAGCAAAGACAAATCAAGGGAAATGCCACATAAACATACAGAGAACATAGAAGGGATCTACCTACCATGGGGTCAGTATGATCATAAGATAATATGTATATATAGATATGATATTATTGGAAATGAATTGACATCATTCCCCAAAGAAAGTAGAACGACAATCACAATGGAGGAAAGAAAATGCAAGAGTTATGAAGAAGAGTCTTTTCGAACCACGACATGGAGACCAAAAAGAATCAATGCTACCATGTCGTAAATCCAATCGGACTACACAAGGAAAATTTTTATGAACAATAGCATTGGTACAACATACCATGAAATAATATATAGAATAATAGAGATACATATTAAATAATTGTACAACAAGTTTGATTCTTTTATCACCTTGCACCAACAAAGTAACAAGAGTCGTATAGAAGAATCTAACAAACATTTAGAAAACATATTACGGGAGAAGCACAATACAACAGGAAAACACATAGAAGGTTATCATGAAGGACAAGTCAATCAAGTGCATTGCCTACTCTCCCCATCTCGGTTTATATCATTTAGGGAAGGTGGGAAACTCGCAAGAGGGACTATATCTAACACAGTAGGAATAATAGCCAGTTCCAAACAAGGATCCTCTTGAGAATCGCGATGTTCGGTACAAGGTGTAATTATAAATTGTGTGGAAAGTATATGAGGTAAATCAGTATCAAGATCAATAGTCTCATATTCATCATTGGCATCAATAGGATCATCAAGAGTATCTTCCTCATCAAGATTAATCGAAATAGAATCTAAGATGCGAATAGAATCATCATAATCAATCATCTTAACATCATTATTAACATTAAATTCCTCCAACACATCAGGCATAGGCTAGTCAAAAGAAGGTAAAGAATTCTGAATAATAGAGGCACGGGCCCTAGCATTAGCCTGACGCTTCTTAGGACGTTCATTGGTAGATTTGGTACGTTTTGTCTTGTTTGAAATATGTTGAGAACTAGGAAGAACAACTGGTTCCTTCACAGGTTCTATAGGAGGATTAGTAGGACTCTTAGTAGGCTGAAAAGTGATACTAGGAGTTTGATTAAGAGAACTAGAAGTAATTGATAAAGGAGTTATAGAAGGCCTAGGCAAAAGACCACGACTAAGATCAATCTGAGGCATGCTTAACTCAAGAATCTTGTGAAGTTTATAGGCTTTATATGAATGAAAAATATTATCAGGCTGAGGAGGACATGTATTAATTAATGGAGGCCAAAAGAAGTCAAGCGTAGCACAATCCCTAGGTCTACAAGGTTGATAGAAACTATGATTAATCATTTTTACCTCTTCATCATGAATGAAATTAATACACTTGTGGATAGGAGAAGAAACAACACACAGGGCAGTTAACCAAGGCAAACCTAGATTAACTTGAGATTGATCAGAAGTAGGGACAACAATGAAGGTAATGTCCACAACTTTAGCACAAAGTTCAACAGGTAAAGTAATAGAACCAAATGATGTATAGAGAAAACCATTACAAGTTTGAATCCACACATGAGATGTATCATAATAATCACGTTGTAAGTTATTCATAAAAATATTTTCTTCAATGATGACATTGACTAAGGAATTAGGATCAACAAGACAAGCATGTTGTAGGATTTGAGAGACAAATCCACAGAACCCGAAGAACACCTACATGCAAGAACCTGTTACAAAAGAGAAGTAGGAGGGAAAGAAAAGAACTCAGAAGTTGCTCAGAAAGTGAGAGCGAAATTATAATCTGAATTCATGAAAAAGAAGCTACAAATTTCAACCTATAAAGGTGAACAAAACCCTAAAACTAGAAAAGCTAGGTTGCACATTAATAATTAATATAAATATGAATTATAATGCACCTAAGAGATAGCTTAAGTAGACTAGAGTAAAAAACAACTTAATTAATTAAATCAAAGTGATTTAATTAATAAGTGTAAACAGATAATTACTCTAACACCCCCCCTTAAGCGAAGCTCGGGAGGTAAGCTAACCTAGCATAGCTATGAAAGCAAGAAAATTAGGTCCCGGCAACAAGGCCTGATCAGGTACCCAAGCACAACCAAATCTCTGTAAAGCGGAGAAATAGAGAAAACTACATGGGAAAAACCCTACTCCAAGAAGAGATAGAAAAAGAAATGCAGAAAAGAATGGCTCAAGAGACTCTCTCAAAACCATAAGTACAATCAAACCCCCCATGAGAGAGGGATGAGACACCAAAGCCCCCCCCCAGAATGATGGAACTCCTCTAGGAATGATCAAACCAATGGAACTCCAATGTGGAAGAAACAGAGGTACAGAGTAACAAGGAAACCCCTGAATGAGAGGTGAAACTAGAAGACTGAGCTGGTGCTCAAAGGAGAATGAATGAGACTCCTGGAATGGAATACCCAATGAAGGTGGGCCAATAGATGGGCTGAATCTGTCAGCTAGGAGGAGATGAATGTCCTCAGATATGCCCTCAACAATTGGAGGGGAAGGCACGATGCAGGGAGTGACCATAACAGGGACTGGTGAAGAAGAATCATGCTGAACAAAGGCTAGCGCAATAGGAGGAGGAGGTGGAGAAGCCACAACACTAATCTCAAGAGCAACACAGAAGTTTAGGTGATTTGACTTCTTCTCACTAGGCACTCGTGAAGTAGGAGAGATATTCTCCGACACAGAATATGGTGGACCAAAATGGGAGAAGGAGTACAGGAGGGTGGCATGATCAACTATCCCTGTAGAAATAATGTGGCCAGTCACACTATTGTGGATGTGTACAGAATCTGCAGTGACCTCAACTGTCTTCTCTGTCCCACTATGAGTAATCTGATAAATGGAGAGAAGGTTCGATGACAAGGATGGAACACATAGTACATCATGGAATGAACCACCATCAATGTCAATAGAACCCTGACCACACATAGGCATAACGATGTCATTCCCCATAAAGATGTGTGGGGTAGGAGAAGCTGCAAAAGATGAGAAGGAACTCTGAGAAGATGCCATATGATGTGAAGCACCGGAATCTAGCAACCACCTAGAAGAGGGAGCTATAGCAGATGCACATAAGGCATGACACTTTCTGTTGTCTGACCCATCTGCCTGAGATGATGATGAAGACCAGTGAGAAGAGGAAGAAGGAATATCAATGTTTCTCTTATGAAGAAGAGCTGTCAAATCAGCAATTTGTTGGGCATATCCATCGACCCTCTTCTGAAAGCACTGAGACTCATCATGATTGAACTTATTGCAATAAGTACACTTGGGTTTGTCTATCTTTGATTTCCCCTTAGGTGAAGGAGGTGGGCCAGAGGAATGTTGAGAAGGAGAATCCTTTGGATGATGATACATGTTTCTGCTCTAGTTTCCGTGGAGATGTGTGAGCAACCAAGGCATGGCTCATAGAACCTGAAGGATCATTCAACTGTTGAATCTTTGACTGTTCTCGAGTCAACCAATCACAGAAGGCTGCAAATGAAGGCATATTGTGCCTAGGACCCAAGGCATCCATAGTGGAATAGAAAGTGGAGGAGAAAATCTAGAACTCTCCACGAAGCTTGGAGAGTAGCAGAAAGATACACTCATCATCTGATTTGGTCTTCCCACATCCCTGTAAAAGTGATCGGAGAGCATTGAACTTCATCAAGAAGTCCTCAATGGTGGAAAAACTATCAGGAGACAAGGATGTCAACTCTGCATCAAGCTGAAGTGCTCGGAATGCATTCACTGTGCCAAACAGATCTACAAACTTTTCCCAATAGGCGTGAGGAGCGGTCAAACCATCTAGGTGAAACAGGAGGCTATCTGAAATGTGCAGTGAATCAAACCCATGGCCTCATCCATTTTTTTTATGTGCTGAAGGACCTCAAACAGACGTTGTAGAATAGGTTGGTTCTCATCCTTACATGACCATAAGCCACATGACATGAGTAGCCTAGTCATGTGTACTTTCCAGGTGTGATAATTGTGTGGTGTCAGCCGGGCCACAAAGGGGTCTAACATTGAAAGAAGAAGTAGACAGAAGTAGAAGGGTCATTTCTTAATTGATTTATAGAAAGAAAATTCACCCCCTATAATGTATAAGTCTAACACCCTCGTACAACAAATAAACAAGTATAGAAAGCACAAAAATGAGAACAAAACCTAGATGTCAGATGTAGAGAGGGAGGAAACGGAAGCCTCTACTTCAACGCCAAAATTGAGAACTCAAATGGCCGAATCAGAAAGCAAGACCAGCACCATTATGTCCGGCTCAAAAACACCTTTCCAACGATATTTTGTTTTCCAAAAATGGACACCGTATGCACAAGTTACAGCCGAAAAACCAACTGCTCCTCCGAAAATGAGCTCACTGGAAAAAACCACTCACAGCAAAAAATTTGATGGTCAAACGACCGTCGCTAGGCACTGCAAATAATTTGATATTTGTCAGACTGTCACTAGCCCGTCACTGATGTCAGCATGATGTCATCGCAGGAAAAAAATATCGGCTGTCGAAAAAAAATTTTGGCCCCGGGAAGGTGACGTCACCTGTCGAAAAGGTGATGTCAGCAGATGGGTGGCGCACAGGTGGTGGCTCAGTGGCGGCGCGTGGTGGTGCGGTTGCTCCCGAGCGGTGCAGCAGTAGTGGCCAGCGGCGCTAGGGCTGCAGCGGCTATCAGGCTGCGCAGTGGTGGCGCGCCGGTTGGGGCGAGGTGCAAGCCAGGCGCTGGTGGCGGGTTGGCTACGCACGGGTGGCACATTCTGCCTGCGCCCAAAGCCCTTTAAAAAAACTCTTTTTTTAATATTTTTTCCCAAAAAATGTGTCGTACGGCCTTGAGTAGTGAGAAAAATTCCCAGATGCTACTATGGCCAAATATGGCCAACTTTATATAATTTTTGACTCTCCCAGGCCTTCTAAGCACAATGGTGGAGTCCATTTTGGCTCCAAGTGCTCCAAAAAATAGTGCCTCCTCCAAAACGAAGAAAAAAACCTCAGAGAAGTTGTGGCTTTCGTCTTCAAATCAAGGCTTCAAAAACCCTCAGACCTGGCAGCAACAGAAAAGCTCTGATACCATGTAGGATTTGAGAGACAAATCCACATAACCTGAAGAACACCTGCATGCAAGAACCTATTACAAAAGAGAAGCAGAAGGAGGGAAAGAGAAGAACTCAGAAGTTTCTCAAAAAGTGAGAGCAAAATTATAATTTGAATTCATGAAAAAGAAGCTACAAAGTTCAACCTATAAAGGTGAGCGAAACCCTAAAACTAGAAAAGATAGGTTGCACATTAATAATTAATATAAATATTAATTATAATGCACCTAAGAGATAGCTTAAGTAGACTAGAGTAAAAAACAACTTAATTAATTAAATCAAATTGATCTAAATAATAAGTGTAAATAGATAATTGCTCTAACACATGTGTAGGTATCTTAGCAATCCTACCATAAATGTAAAGGGGACCATCAGGAGCTTTAATGGTCTCAGGATCATCAAAGGTGATCGAGAGTTCCCAAGGTATTTTATCCTTAGGTTGTTTTGAAGGTTTAGATTGAGGTTTTGATTTAGGTTGAGGTGTAATTTGAAGTTGAGGTGGAGGCGAAGGATCTTGAACAGTAGGTTGAGATGAAACAATGCACTCCACATGGTTAACAATATGGTTGAGATCATCCATCTTTGAATTATAAACAATATCCACAAAAGATGGTTGAACAATGGTATTAGTATCATGTGTAGGTAAAGGATTCGTATAAATGTGGAGATTTTGATTAGGAGAGACAGAATTGTTCCCACTACCATCAAAATTATCAACAGATAAAGCATTATAATCAATTAAGTCTTGAACCTTATGCTTTAGAGAATAACACTTCTCAATATCATGACCATGTTGATGATGATATTGACAAAAGGCTTTAGGATCAAAAGATTTGGATGCTATAAAAGTAGGGAGAAGAGGTAAAATAGGAGGCAAAGTAATCATATTAGCACTTAAATATTTACTCAAAATAGAATGTAAAGATTCATAAAGAGGAGTAAACATACGATTTAAATGAAAAGCAGTGGATGCAAAAGTGGCATTATGGGTTGCAACAGGAACTTGATTAGCAACTGCATTTGCTTGTTTATTTATTTTGACATAATTGTTAGGCTTCTGAAACTTGTTGGGATTAGGAGCAGCACCACTCTTATCAACTGGAATAGGAGCCATTGGAGTGTTGCTCTCAAATTGACTCACTTGTAATTGATAATGATGAAGCACTGCATAAATTTTTTGAAAAGAGGTAAATTTAGTAAGAAGAATCTTATCTCTAATATCCTTTTGCAAATGTGAAATAAACATATGTTGAATATCAATATCAGGAACATGATAAGAAATTTGAGCATACAAATGCTTAAATCTACCAATAAATTCAGTCAATTTTTATTTAGTATTATGTTTACAATGCATTAAATCAGTTAAGGAAACTTGCGGACCAATGTTATTTTGGAACTGTTGAATAAAGGTATTAGCAATTTTTGGAAAAGAATCAATAGAATAAGGAGGTAAAGAACAATACCATTGCCAGGCCTTATCACAAAAGGTTCTAGCAAACAACTTAGCCAAAATCCTATGGTCATGAGCATAGTCACTACCAAGGATTTTAAATGTTTTAACATGAGTGACAGGATCTCCCTTACCATTGTAATTCTCAAGACGAGGCATATCAGCTTGTTGAAGGACAGGACCATGAATAATGTATAGGGATAAAGGACTACCCATGTCACGTGTAGGAATGCTAAACTTGGATTGAGTTAAAGATGCAAGTTTTTGTTGTAAAGAGGACACGGTTTGAGCTAGACTAATGATTCTGGAATCATTAGAAGAAATAGGTGGCATAGAAACATTAGGAACACTAGGAAAAGTGAATGAAGCAGTAGGAATAGAAGACACAACTGGTGGAACACTTGGAACCATAGTTGGAAGAGGATTGGAATAAGAAAAAGGAACACTATGGTATGAAGGTTGTGACGTAGGTAAAGACACCGGTGGAACACTCACAGGAATAGATGGAAGTGGAAGATTCAAATTTAGAGGATTGGAAAATGTAAGAGATGTAGTCACTAAAGGAGGAGTGTAAGTATGATTACTAGGTAAAGGAACTGAAGAAGGTTCCACACTAGTGACAGGAGGAGTAAATCCTAAATCTTGAGCCTCTTAAGCTAAAGGTTTAACATTTAAATGCACAAGGTGAGTAATACCACGCAAGAGATTAACACCTTGGTCAATATTACAAAGGACTTTATTAAGAGCCTCTATATCTTGAATAGAATCTTGATTATGGTTTTCTTGAATAAGCCAATTTCCCATTTTATCAAGTTCAGTTGATATTGTTTGGACTTGTTCAGGAGGAACTCTTAAAGCATCATCCTCATCATGAGATGAGTGAGAAGAGTTATGCTCTATAGAAGGATTATAATCATGAGTGATCAAATTGTCATTTGGGATCCTAAGGAAAGGAGAGGAAGACTCAGGATCAAAGGAACCCATAAGTCTGTGACTTCTTCTAACCGAATATTATAAGTAGGACTAGAGGTAGTAAATCTCATACACCAATTCAATGTAAATGCAAGAGCATAAAAGAAGGCTAATCTAATATGTATGCAAGATCTAGCATGAAATGTAAATCTAACACCAAAAAGAAAGATTTTTCTATCGCGGGTTCACCAAAATATAAGATAGAAAATTGAATGTATAGGATTGTATATAGCGGAGGAAGAAATGGATAGTTTTGTGTTGATGTTGATAGCATTGAGGAGAAGATAAGATCCTCTTCCTAGCCCCAAATTTCACAAAGGAAATATCCACTTTGTTCAACCATAAGAAAATGGTTATTGCACAAATGCATCAATCGATTGGAAATAAGAAGAAATAAGAAAGTCTTACAATCCCAAATAATGGATGAAGAATATAATAGATTTGAATACCTTAATTGAAATGAATTGAAGACAAGTACTAACCTCAAAATATCACAGATCTAAAGAATGTTATTTTGGGGTGTCTGCACTGAGTTTCTGAAAGTTCTGCAACTGGATCGGGCACAAAAACACAAAGACAGAGAAAACCCATAAAACTTTTCTGGATCTGGCTCAGGTCGATTTTGACCCAAAACAGAAATTCAATCCTGACCTAGAACAAAAAGTCGATCCTAAACCAAAACAGAAAGTTGACCTTGACCTGCACAGTCCGACGGAAAATCTATTTCTGGATTTTGAAGGTCTGTTGAAAAGGGTATCCAGATCTGCACTTGAACCTGTTGTACCGAACCTGTACCTGCAAGAAAAGTGATTTTGTTTGTTGGGGAAGGGGTTTGCCTTGGTCAAACGCTGGTTTTGGATTTAAACTTAAAGTATAATTAAAATTGTATAAATAAACAAAGAAAATAAACCAATTCACCTTGCTTGTATAGAAACCCTTGTGGCAGATTCGAATCCTTGGATCCACAAGTATGTATGCACCAAATGAATGTAGAATATAGAATGTAGGATGTCTCAAATCAATTTCTTGTAGATATTCAACACCAATCTTGAATGGATCTTGGAATAGGAATAGGCTTGCATAGATGTGGATGGAGAAATCTTCAACAAGAGGGCTCCATAGAGCTTGAGTCCTTCAATGGCTACCAATGGATCTCCTTGATGAATTAAATGCTTGAAGGTCTTTGAATGCTTGAATGCTTGAGAGTAGATTCTTTCTTCAATAGATCATGCGTAGAGTCTTTATGGATGAAATTGCTTCTTGTGTCTTAACTTAGCTTGTCTTTTTCAAGTCTTTGATGGTTAGAGAAAATGAGAGAAGGCTTCCTTATATACCAATCTAGGGAACAATCTTCTAGAGAGGCCTACATAGGAGAATTAACTTCCAATTAGATCTATACCCTTATAAGTGGACCTATATTAAATATAATTTCAAGGTTTTTTTCCTCGAAGACTGAAACAACGGACCCGGAAACAGGAATTAAATCTTTCTGATGCCCGACATCCAGAAACCCCGGAAACTTGAAATTTGGACCCTAGGTCAAGGTTAAGGTTGACTCTAACCTAGTTTAGGGTTGAGGTCAACCTTGACCTAGGTCAGGGTTGAGTTTGACCTTGACCAATAAGTTCAACCTTGACCCTGAGGTCAAGGAACTCAGATTTGCAGATCAGGGTGTCAGAAATAGGTTGGAGAGAAGTGGAAAAGGGGGCAGAACAGGGGTAAAATCCAGATCCAATTCAAAGACCCATTCAAGGTGCTTGAGATGACCCCAAACCACTTACTTGGAGGGCTAAACCAGTCCAAAATGGAAGTGCTTCCATTTTCTGACTATACAGATCCATTTGTTGTGCTTTATGTTGCTCCTCTTGTGAGTTGCCCACCTTCCCTAAACATTATGGACCAAGATAGGGGGTTCAGTAATACACTTCATTAGCTCCTCTCGCATAGTAGGTTCTCTTTCTTTTATTTCTCATTTACCTATTTCTCATGATGTTCTCCCCATATGTTGTGCTGCTTGCTTCATGTTTTTTTTAGATTTCTTTAAACAACTCGTGTTGCTCCGATGGTGCAAGGTGATAAAGGAATCACAATGTCATACACATTCTTCTATTTGTATCTCTCTTCTTCTATATGTTTTTACATGTTGTGTTGTGCCTATGCCACTACTTTTATATGTGCCTTTGTGTTGTTTTCTTGAGATAATGCAAAATGGTAGCTATCTATTATTTTTGGTCTCCATGATGTCATCCCAAAAAGACTCTCTTTTGTAACTCTTATTTTATTTTCTTCCATTGTATTTGTAGTTCTACTTCCTTTGGGGGATGATGACAGTTCATTTTGACATAATTCTCATATACATGAGTTAGCATATGACCTACAGACCCCAGAGTCATTAGCATATGACCTACAGAAGAAGAAGAAGAAGGAGAAGAAGAAGAAGAAGAAGAAGAAGAAGAAGCTCAGTTCCTTGAATCCCTTGAAAGAGTTGGAAGGAGAGATCAAAAATTAGACATTCCCATGTTTTGTGGGAAAATGAACCCTGGAGAATGTATGGATTGGGTAGAAGCTTTGGAGAATTACTTTGAGTGTGACAATGTCCCTGAAAATCAGAGGGTCAAGTTGGAAAAATCCAAAGTGAAAGGCACTGCCTTAAGTTGGTGGAATTTTCTACAAAATGAAAGGATTGAGGAAGAGAAGAACCCTATCTCAACATGGAAAAGGATGTTGGCAGAAATCAAAAAATTGTTTGTACCAGAGGACTATGAGATCACCCTCCATAAAAAGTTGCAAAATCTAAGATAAAAGGACCTTGATGTGAGTGGGTACACCGAAGAATTTTATAGAATGACCTTGAAGGCCAAAATCCCTAAGAGTGAGAAGCACAAACTTGCAAGGTACCTCAATGGATTGAAGTATATAATTCAAGATGAAATGGGTTTATTCAACCCTGAATCAGTACATAAGTGCTTTCAAATGGCACTGAAAATTGAAGAAAAGCAAAAAAGGAGAGGAGAAAAAAACAACAGAGGTAGATGGAGTAATTTCAGAGGCAGAGGCAGGTTCAATGGAAGGGGACCATTCCAAAGAAACCAAGGAGAGTTTAATAACCAGGATTCAGAAGGAGAGCATAGTAATAGAGGCAACTTAAGAGGTAGGAGATAAAACAATAGGGGGGACATTTGGTGGAAGAGGACCTAGTGTCTTTACTGGGAAATGTTTTACTTGCAATCAAATTGGACACCGGACCTTTAGATGCCCTGATAAGAATGGCACAAGAAGACAAGGAGGGGATAGAAGAGTACAACTCACCCAAGAAGATGACAGTCATAGTGTTTCCTCTTACCACTCTGCAACTTCAAGGCCTGCAAATCTAAAACAAGGAGAATGCCTCATGATGCAAAGGACACTCCTAATAGTACCTACTAATGCAAAACCACCTCAGAGGAAGTCATTATTCAGAACAAGCTGCAAGGTGAATAACAAGGTATGCAAAGTTATAGTTGACTCTGGATCCACTGATAATATTGCATCTAGGGAGTTAGTTAATAAGTTAAAGTTGCATGTAATCCAGCCTCACCCTTTCCCTTACAAAGATTTTTGGTTGACAAAAGAGAAACAAACCATCATCAATGAACAAGTTTGGGTAGATTTTAAGATAGGGGAGTATACAAACAGGGTTTTATGTGATACCACATAGATGGATGCATGCCATTTTTTATTAGGAAGACCTTGGCAATTTGATTTAGATTTCAAACATGATGGAAAGTCTAATGTGTATACCATAGTTAAGGGTGGTGTTGGGTATGTGATGAATCCACTCCCTGATAGTGAGAAATAAAAACATGTGACTAGTAGTGTCTTGAATGTAGGAGAAAAAGAATACATGAAGGTGCTAAAAGAAAAGGATACACCTTGTTATGCATTAGTAGTAAGACCTCAAAAGACACCATTGAAAGAGCCAAAGGTCAAGGCCCCCACTAGGGATGTAGGCCCCAAAGAAGTAAAATCACTATTAGACCAATATAAGGGTATCACAGCTAAAAGTACACTAGAGGCCTTGCCACCTGAAAGAGAAGTGAATCACTGCATAGACCTCATACTAGGGGCCACCCTTCCAAACAAAGCAACATACAAGATGACCCTAAATAGAATCAAGAGATAGAAAGGAAGATTGAAGAATTATTGTCAAAGGGTCTTAATAGGAAAAGTGTGAGTCCTTGTGCAGTCCCTGCAGTCCTAGAACCCAAGAAAGAAGGCACATGGAGACTATGTATGGATTCTATGGTAATCAATAGGATAACCATCAGATATAGGTTTCCTATGCCTAGAATAGATGATTTGATGGATTGTTTAGGGTGTGCAAGCTACTACTCCAAGATAGATCTCAAGAGTGGTTACCATCAGATAAGAATTAGCGGTGGAGATGAATGGAAGACAAAATTTAAGACCACATAAGGCCTTTATGAATGGCTTGTAATGTCTTTTGGTCTCTCAAATGCCCCAAGCACTTTTATGAGACTCATGAATGAAGTGTTGAAGTATTTTCTCAAAAAAAATTTTGTTGTATACCTTGATGATATTCTGATTTTTAGCATGAGCAGAGAAGAGAACCTTAAGCATTTAGACATGGTGATGAGGAAAATCCATCAGGAACAATTGAAAATAAACATAGAAAAGTGTGTATTCCTTCAAGAAGTACTGGTGTTCTTAGGTTTTGTGATCTCCAAGGACAGTGTCAAGATGGATCTTTCCAAAGTTGAGGCCATCCTCAATTGGCCACCTCCTACTACTCCGTCAGAGGTAAAACGTTTCCATGGTTTGTGTAGCTTTTATAGGAAATTCATCATAAATTTTAGTGGCATATGTTCTCCATTATCAACACCATTAAAGGTGGAAGAAAATGCATATTTACATGGACTAATGAAGCTAATGAGTCCTTTGAGTTGTTGAAAGATTGAAGAGAAACCTATCCTTGTCCTACCATATTTTCACAAGGTGTTTACAGTGGAATGTGATGGAAGCAATAAAGCCATTGGGGGAGCCTTGAGCCAAGAAGGGAAACCAGTTTCCTTTTTCAGTGAGAAACTCAATGAAGCTAAGAAAAAATACTCAACCTATGACCTTGAAATGTATGCAATGGTTCAATCACTTAGGAAGTGGAGACACTATTTGCTACCCAAGGATTTTGTGGTCTTTACTAATAATCATGCACTTATCTTTCTGGATAGACAAGAGAAACTTAACCATAGACATGTGAAATGGATGGAATTCTTGCAGACCTATACATTTTCTACTAAGCATAAGAAAGGGATTGTGAACAAAGTAGATGATTCTCTTAGTAGAAGACACCTTACCATCCAAAATATTCACTTGGAGAGTGATGGAGTTCATGAAATGAAAGATATGTATGCTATGGATGAAGATTTCAAAGAGGCTTACCAAATTTTCACTGAGATGACAAACATATATCACACTGATTTCTCAGATTTTTCTTGTGCAGGATGGTCTACTTTTCAAAGGTAGTTTATTGTGTGTCCCAAAAGGATGCATGAGGGAAAATGTTATAAAAGAAAAGAATTGTGGAAGCTTAGCTAGTCACTTTGGGGTGGATAAAACAATGGAACTTGTTAGAAAGTTCTACCACTGGCCCAAGTTGCAGACAGATGTCAGGAGCTTTGTGGAAAGTTGTTCAGTTTTTCAAAAAGTCAAAGGGCACACCTCCAATGTAGGGTTGTACACTCCTTTACCCATCTCTTCAAATCCTTGGGATTCTGTAAGTATGGACTTTGTCCTAGGTCTTCCAAAGACCAAATCTAGATTTGACATTATTTATGTTGTAGTAGACAGGTTTTCAAAGATGGCACACTTCAACCCTTGTAGAACAACTCATGATGCATCTCACATAGAAGGGTTATTCTTTAGATAAGTTGTAAGACTCCATGGACTATCATTGTCAATCATATCAGATAGGGATCCTAAGTTTTTAGGACATTTTTGAAGAACACTATGGAGGAAACTAGGGACCAATGTTTCACTATCATCTACATATCACCCACAGTCTAATGGTCAGATAGAAATTATAAATGGGCCCCTTGGAAACCTTTTAAGATGCCTTACCCAAGAACATGGAGCCACTTGGGATGCCATCATAGCCCAAGAAGAATTCTCATTCAATGATTCAGTCAATAGGAGTACATGTTTGACTCCATTTCAAATTATATATGGAACTCGCCCTAGAGGGGTATTGGAACTCAGAGACATCAAAGACATGGACAAAATAAGTGCCCTAGCAGAAGAATTTTCTAAAGTAATGAAGCACATCCATGAACAAGTGTAGACCAAACTACAGTATACCGCTAGGAAGTATAAGGAACAGGCAGACAAAAAGAGGAGTGAATTACAGTTCAAAGTGGGAGATATGGTGATGATTCACCTCAAGAAAGAGAGACTATCCAAGGAGAAATATATGAAGCTTGTGATGAAAAAGATTGGCCCTTTCAAGATTTTGAAGAAATGTGGCAATAATGCCTACAAGATTGATTTACCTTCTCACGTTGGTTTGTCTCCTATTTTTAATGTTGCAGACATCTATGCTTATAAAGGTGTTGTTAATACTAATGATCTTACAAGTACTTCAGAGCCTCCTACACTCCAACCACTCAAGGACATGCCCCAAACACCTCCTCCTGAGATTGAAAGCATTCTAGACAAGAGAGTGAACAAGAAGACTAGGAGGGCCACTTACTATGAGTACTTAGTCAAATGGAAAAATCAACCCATTGAAGATGCTACCTGGATGACCCCTAAAGACATTCAGAAAATAGGCTATACACTTGAAGACCTCCCAACTCAAGAGACTTGAGCTAATTTTTCCATGGGGAGTATGGTGCAAGGAACCTCCTGTAGTTTCTATTTTGATGTTAGTTTGCTTGTAATAAGGTGTGAATCCTTTGAATCACCCTAGTGTGTGTGTGTGGGTCTATTTTTTAAGGTGAAGGACCCTAAGGTAAGTTATAAACCTTAAGGGTGCCTGAAACCATGTTAGACCAGTCTAGTCTCTTTTAGTTTTTTTAGTCCTTAAGTTGAATTTTATGTTTTGTAGCCTTAGTGTAGGTTCTTGGCATATTTTAGATCACTCCTAAATCCTTGAAGGTTGGTAGTGTTGGCATCTTGCTCAAAATTGCAACTTTGACAAATTTTGTTGAATTTTTGTCTTTTTGCAAAATGTTGCATGAGCAACTTTTGCAAAATGTTGCTCGAGGAGTGACAAATCGATTTGAAATGGCCACACCAACTTCTTGGAGCATATTTAATGCCAAGATGATGCTATTTTATGTCCTTATGCCTTATAGGAAGGTTAGAAGTCACTGTGTACGGAGCTTGATGTTCAGAGAAGGAAATAGAAGAGTTTTTTGAGTCATTTTATGTGTGTATGGCCTGGTACGGATTCATTTGGTGAAACCACTTACAGAACTTTGTGATGTTTTGAGTTACCTTACTATTCCAATTGGTTTCATCCATTTTTGTGAAGTTACATAGGAGTTAGAGCATTTTGTTTGGTCACTGCTTGAAAAGCCCTATTTTCTTGGGTCTGCTCCAAAGATGTGATCCTAACTTGGTATTTATCCAGTGGATTTACTCGGCCACTTGGGAAATACAAGTTAGGATGATGCATTTTAATATTCCAAAGGCTCGAAAGCTCAATGTTTGTTTCATGATTTTTAAGACAAAGTCCTAGGCTAATTATCTCAATGTAATTAGTCTGCCTTTTGAGTACAGTCACATGCATGGGAGTTATATGGTTGGAAGGGTCAAACCAATGGTGGATCTAGGTCATTTTGGGATAGAGGGAACTATCCAAGTCCTTGTGCTCACTTTGTGAACCCACCTTAGACCACTTGCTTAGTAATCCAAGCCTAACCTAGCTAATTAGGCCTGTGAGCTTTTCAAGGGTTTAGTGGTGCTAGAATAGAGTAGAGTCCTAAGGATTTAGGAGTTTTCAATAATCCATAAAGGGTATCTACAACCCACTTCAGATTAGTCAGATCCTTCTGTGATAAAAAGTTATGCCCGAAAAACCCTCTACATAGGGCTACAAGAGAATATAAACCAGTTAGTGTTTGGCTAACCTTGGGTCTATAGAACTGGATCCATTGATGGATTCTCAACCCTTAGGGTCTAAGTAAAGTTTATAATCCCTTGGATTGGTTAGTTGGAGCCTCTGGTGAAGAGTTTCACTCTTAGGCTTGGGTTTAGGGAAAGTGTCCATAAAAGATAAATTGCAGAGATTGGTGTTTTGGTTTAGGAAACCAAGTTGAGAACAAAAGAGTGACTTGGCCTCTTGAACAAGTTTTTATACACCCTAGTAAGAAAAGTGTGGGATTGGATTACTTGAACAAGCAGTTTGAGGTAGCTATAAAGAGTTGGAGCCTACCTAGGTCTTCCTGCAGTGCACTCCGTATCAATTTGTCCTTTCTTAGGGGCATTTCAAAGTGGAAACATTTCTTCTCGATGCATGTACGCTCCGCTAAAGTAATTTCTCCCCTTAAGGTGTTTGCAATAGCTTTAATGTGGGGGCATACACTCTGCTCACATTTTGCATACACACTGATTTGAGGTCACTTTTCAGTGGATCCTTAGACTGATTACCATTGCGCACACTTGGTCCTTAGATTGACCATACACATTTGGTCCCTTGAATGACCGTACATATTTGGTCCTTTAACTGAACACCCTTCTTTGATCCCTAAGGAAGCATGCCTCTCCTTAGGAATTATTGTGGGAAGAACTTTTCCTTTTAGGATTGATCCTTTTTGATGGATTGAACTAGCATAATATAACTTGCTAGACTATTTAATTCTATCTTTTGTAGCGCTTCTTGTGTGGTTCACAATAAGATAGACTCTCTCTCTCTCTCTCTCTCTCTCTCTCTCTAGCGCAGGAGCACCTAATAAGAAGACAACTTGGAGGAAACCATGGAAGCATGGAAGAGTTGTGTGGGTCTAGACTCAACCTTGAAGTTCGAAAGCCAATAATAGAATTTTATTGTAATGATTCAAATGTAATGCGTAATTGTCCTAATGGTCCCAATAGGACCATAGGACCAAATATAGGACCTATGGTGTCTAGGATTGGGAAGGGTCATAGAAGTGTTTAGGCCTATTTGACGAAGCATTCTGATCCTTTAAGGGTCATTTATTTGGGATATAAGTCAATATAGTTTGTTTAAATAAGAGTTTTAAATTCAAAAATTTGAAAATAAACGGCTAGTTTCCATTTTGGTGGGAAACGCCTAAACTAATGTAATTAGTCTTTGTTAGGGGATCCAACGATTTTGATTGGTTGGGAAGGTAATTTGGAGATTATATAAATCCCTGAGAGGCAATTGTACAGGGGAGGACAATTGGTATGGAAGAACAATTATGGAAATCAATAAGAGTTGCATTTTTACACAAATTTGAGTTGTTTTCATCATCATTTTGATTGGAGGTTCATGTTTTGAGACTATTTTGGATGCCAAGTGTTTGAATACATTCATATCTATGAGATCTTGAAGTTTTTTGGTCATTCAATAGTTTGTTCATGTTGGAAATGAGTTGAGTAACTGAGAGGGGAGGGGTGAATCAGTTACCAAAAAAACAAATCCAAGTCCCTTAGATGTCTTAAACAAATTTGTCAATGTTGCTCGGTTAACACAGATATTCTACTATCACTCGGTTAACATAGAAAATCGTAAGATATTAACTATGATTATCCTTTAGTAATTAATAGCAGAAACATAAACCATAAAGAAAATGAAATGTACACAGATAACACCAAGATTTAATGTGGAAACCCAATATGGGAAAAAACACCAATTGCAACCAGTTATTATTTTTCACTCTTCTGAAGTGAGCCCTGTTAGGAGCCAACCCTATTAAAGGTTACAATAACACACTGTTAGGTGTGACCCTGTTAGAGGATTTAATCACCCTGTAAGGAGTGGCCTTGTTAGAGATCTTCTAACACTTCAATGCAGAAATGTCACCTTGTGAGAGGATTTACAAAAGACTGTTAAGTCTACTTTGTTAAGAGATTTTGATCACTGCTACAATTGTTAGAAAGTAACAATGGATTGACCTGTTTTGATAAGAAACTATCTTTGCTGATTCAAATCTCTATTCTAGATTTAATTACTTGATCCTCACTGATCGAATATTCTGTTGCAGTTCTCTGTGTTCTGTCCTCAATCAGAATCCCATCTGATTTTGCCTTCACTCTTCATGTCATAAACATATATCTTTTTCACACACATTCAATCCAAACTTGACCTTAGATATATGATAAGCCTTGTCAAATCAGCCTTAATATCCTTCCAAATAAATAATAAAACTCATGTATGTCGACTGCATATAACCAATTATCCATAAAATATAAACTATTAATAGTCAGCTGACACTAACTGTTTAACTCGGTCAACATTGAAATCCTTCAACGCCCGACCAACACTGTAATGCCCGAGTGAACTCGGCTGGAACTAAAAATCACTTTGGTTGTCTTCAATGCCCAAGAGTGCTTGGCATGAACTGACTATGCTCAGATAGGATTAGACATTTGTGTAAACATCACTATACTTGTGTAAACATCAATGACAATACACAATTGAATAATTGTCATCAACATTTCCTTCATTGCTTGTGTTGACTATCATAAACCAGTAGTAGTTTTTTTTAGTATTTTGAAGATTTTCTTGATGCTTGGAGTCATTCCATGAATGTGGCCTCTGATTCTCATGGAATGGACTCATTTTAACATGCAACATATTTTAATAACCTTTTATATGGAAGAGAGTTAACAAGTTTGGGTGTACACCATTGGAGAGGGCAGGTTAAGGGCCCAAAATTGGTACCACATGTATTGCAATAAGAGATTTGTCCGAAGGAGGCATGTTTTTTATATGAAAAAGCAAAAATATATGTTGAGTACATGTTGTCGGACTTTTGTTTGGGTTTTATAAGTGAGAGGAAGTGACAAAACAAGAAGACCCTAGTTTTTGTGCATTTTGGTGAGGGTTTTGGGGTTTGCCTATGAAATGAAGTCATGAAACCAAATGGATTGAATATCCTTGTGTTTAAGTCATAAAAAAAACTCTACACAAAGCCTCAGACTTGGGGTATAAGTATAGCTTGGGGTTTCTTTGTAAAAGTGAGCTAAATTGCCTTTAAAACTAGTCAAATATGCCTTTTTCCATACACATTGTTCAAATTAACGATAGTTGGTTTTGGGATATGTTGTGGGTCTCAGTAAAGGGTATCTAAATATCTAATGAGTTTTGGAAGTGCTTTGGAGATTTTGGAAGAAAACTGAGAAAGGGCAAAGTTGGGTTTGTGTGCATAGTGAGTTATTGAAACTTTCGAAACTATTGATTCACATTATAATAGGTGGGAATAGGTGTTTGAAAACCTTGGAATTCTTCTTCGATCCAAAGACCATGTTTCACCATATAGTAGCCTTGAGGTGCCTTTGGAACACTTGGTAAAAACAAGGGGATTGAAGCCTTTGGCAAACATATTTGACTAAGTTACCTTGAACCCCAAAACTCTCTCTCTCTCTCTCTCTCTCTCTCTCTCTCTCTCTCTCATTTTGGTTTTGATAAGGACTTAAGTCACTTGGGGGCTTGATGTTTCTTTATCTCCTTAACCCGGATAAGATCGTCTTATGCATTTGATCTACTTTACTGTGAGCATGAGCATATCTTGTACTCCTGCTAAAGTGGGGCCTAAATCTACCATCCTAAAAAGTTAGAAATCATTAATAGGATATATTTTAGGACCTACTGGACCACATTTTAGTGCTTCCTAGATTTGAAGGTCTTTATGCTTGATTTCCTTCATCTTTCATATTCTGCCCCTGAGACTTTTCACAGTGCTCGAGTCCCGGATTCACTTTGAAATTAACCCCTCCGGACTAAGCCTACCCAACTCAAAATTTACCTAGACAAGGCCGACCCAACTCACCCTTGTCCTTAGGGGTTCATTTTAACTAGGCTACGAGCCTAATGCGAGAGTGTTTTATTTCCCGATCTTAGTATGGTCATCCTATTAATTTTGAATCCCTAAATGAGTATAAAAGGGGGCCTTCTCCTCTCATTTTGACATCTATTATTTATGCAAGTCATTCATTACTATCCATAACATTCATGAGAAAAATATATTTTAATTGTAAGAAGTCAAGTATCAAAGTTGTGTGATTAAGGTGGTATTTAAGATTTGAAGGCAAGCATCCATTGAAGATCTTCAAGTCTCCAAGTCTTCTTCCATTCATGCAAAGGAAATCTTCTCTCCTTGATGAAAGTTTCTCTCCCATGGTGTCCTAGTGGAGGAATTCTCAAGCAAGTAAGAAGATCATTCCTCTTCTCCATTCATGATTTAAAGCATACATTCATTGTAGATCTAGGATTGGAAAATGTAGATCCATTACAATTGTGAATGAATCCTTCAATCTACATCTTTCAAGCATACAAGCATCCTAGTGGATTTGACTGATTTCTACATCCATCCATGAGGGTTTTCCATGCAAGGTAAATTTAACATTTATCTTATTTATGCAATTTCCTTATTTCATTTCACGGTTGATTCCTATACAGAGGCTTGACCAAGGAAAGACCCTTTCCACAACCTTTTCCCCTTCTCCTTGTGTTTAGGAACAGGTTTTTCAGGTTTCAGATCGAAAATTTTAGAGCTATTGGGTATGTGACTAATCTACTACATATTTCACCAGTTTCTTAGTCTGTAGAGCAAGACTGAATTTGCGGGACTAGACTGACTTGAATTGACATTATCTTTTGGATCTGCAAATTTTAGAGTTAGAAAATAGACGTCTTAGACATCCAGATTTAGAACAGATTCGTGTTCCAACATATTTACGATAGTAATTTCTAGATTTGAAGTTTGTTCCTCCTCTCCTAGATTTTAAGGTGAGTTCATTCTTCTTCTTTTCATCTATACATCAAATCTGATATTATATCTTGTTAGTTATCATTTCGTTAATCATAGTTTTCATTCCTTTCATAGTTTTGCAATATCAATTTACATATCATATACATTTTAACAATAAAGGAATTCATCTCCATACTCCATCTTCAAATCAAGTCCTAGTATTGTCATCCCTTCAAAATTTTGGGCTTTGCTAATCTGATTTGAGTTTGAGGGTGAAGTATTTGGAGGTATTCCTAATGTAACATAGGATATCTACACTTCCACAAAAAGAACCTAGATTTGGTGAGCCATTTCTACTCTCTTAAACTTGGTTCACCATTTCTTATGTTATAGTTGTAAAAAGTTGTAAAAGCACTCAATTGAAAGGTGTAGAATTGTGTATCTTTCAAACCGCTCATCATGAGCTCAAACCATCTACACGAATAGCTCTATTTGGACAAACAAATGTTAATAATTCTTTTTTTTTTGCTTCCCAAGTTGGCAGAACATTTTATACCACTTCGTAACAATGCATCCCCTTGAGTGCATAAAGTATGAAATGTTTAAATTTGACAGAGTGTCTCTCAGAGCTCATGCCATGTAGGAAAAAGTGTGAAACTTGATAGTGTTTCTTAGACCTCATGCCATATATGAATGATCCATCTAAGACCTACCTACAAAAAACTCTCACCTTTTAGAAGATTCAACGCCATTAAAAATATTGATAACTTTTCTATTGTTAAAAAAAATTGTAAAAATACTCAGTTGAAAGGTGTGGCATTGTGTGTCTTTCAAACTGCTTATTGTGGGTACAACCAACTCACAAAATAAAGGTAATATCCAACTAATATCATCGGAAGACTTAGCAATCTAGAGAATAGGGATCAAGTATACAAACGCATGGAGAACATAGGATTCACATCATCATCTTTGTTAGTACCAAGAGAATTCTAAGTCATCAAATGCGGGATATAGTGTATATCATCATCTCCATAATAATCATAGTCAAAAGGTAATTCACACAAAATCTAATTAGCAATACACCCAACTAGTTGCAAGCAATTTATATTGGGGATAAAGAAATTCACAAGTTTATGATAAAGAAGCTATCTTAGCAAGAAGAAAGTCAATACTTCATAGAGCAATAGACAACAAGAAGAGCCCATATTCATACCAACCAAGAATAACACCAATAAGAATGAGCAGAAGAACACGAGACTGTCAAAGGAACCTGCAAGAGTTAGATTGATGACACTACCATGATGATTACCAACCACATAATCATTCAATAGTGTATGATGATCTGAACCGACCAACCTTGGAGCTTGTAAAGCATGATCTTGTAGGAGAAGTAGGTTCTCTCAAGATGAATCTACAGATATCATAACTCAAAATTTTCATTAAGGTCCATAATTGATTATCACATTACAAAACCCAATCAGAGGAGGTTTGCACTTGAGCATAGAATTAAAACTTAGTAGGCCTTCACATCAAGAGTAAGGGGATCATTAATAATCTTATGATGCTAAAGCAACAAGGAGACACAAGTAAAGCTAACACATAACTTCTTCATAAAGCAGGATAAACAGTTCAATGATTGATTTCTCCATTACTAACAACCTTTACATCAATGGTCAGAAGAACATTCCAAAACTATGTTCTAATAAAAGAAGATACTCATATGAATCTAACAACTTATAATTTCTGTGTATCAATAAAACAAAGTAGTAATGGTATCTAGTTCACTCTAGTCAGTAGTAACTTCAAGACTTAATAGATCAAAACTTGATCATATCAAGTTGAAATATAAGCCAACACATTCTTTGCATGCAGTAAATTGCCTATCAAGTGTCACTAGGCTCATGCCCTTCGTTTTATAAAAGCCTGGACATTAAGGAAGTCATATCTCAATCTAATATAATTCCAAGCCTTTCAAATTTATAGAACAAAAATACTATATCACTTAACTCTGAATGGAGTCCATGAAATCAAAGATGGATCTAAGCTTCAAATCCTAGAATGCTTAAAAAAACAAATCAGAACACAAAGACTCGGAGTCAGAACATAATGCATACTCTCTATTTTGAAACCAAAAATTGGTAAGATGTCCCAATATCCAGGGATAGCATTCTAACACTCTCAGACAGTAATCTGGATACAACAATGCTATAAAATGTGATCACTCAAGGTTAGTACGAACCTGGCTCTGATACCATGTTAAATTTAGTGATCAGATGTAATATTTAAATCAAAACAGTAAACTGAAAAACATAAAAAAGAGAGAAGCACAAGAACACAACACGGTTACCCTGGGAAAACCTCCTAATAGGAGGGAAAAACCAAGCACCAAATTAGATAATCTATTATTGCCCTTTTAAGTCAAATTACATAACTCATAGCTATTGATTTACTGAAGATCACTAATCAATGAAGCAAATCAATGATATCGCCAAACAAGGATATATGGCCAATGCATAAATAGATGTAGACATCAGAAGAATGAAAGATGTATGCCCAGATCTAACCTTATGTTGCTACCCTAGATCTTGAATTCACGGTCATAGTCAAGAGACATGAATTCACTGCAATGAATAGTTTGTAATTGTTGTCTAATAAGTATGAATCCAGATTGGTTTATATGTATCAGATCTCTGACTTTAGATTACAGTCTTGGATGTAAGTCGTTGTCAAGGAGTATAATTTGTAGCCTTGGATACGAGTATAACTAGTTGTCAAAGTGTATATTCACTCCCTTGGATCTGTGTATAACTTCCAAGTATATCACATTCGCTGGTACCTTTGAGGAAATTTATAAATTGCATATGTCGGTTGGTGTATATTAGACCAAATCATTGCCTTATAGAATATTCACTGCCTTAAATATAGATCGCGGGTATTTTCACATATATATATTACTTACAATACAATGCCTATATATATATATATATATAT
>MU228495.1:4304907-4319047 GCA_018584345.1 Thuja plicata | reverse complement strand
ATATATATATATCCAATTTACCAAGTCGGCCCTTTTTAGCGCCAATAGATTTTACAATTTAATTTTAACTTTGGGCCCAACTCAAACTATTTCATACATGGCAATATAAACATGTATTTATTTATTTATTTTTTCAATGCAATTTAATTGATTGATAAAAGGGCCTGAAGATCTAATTATTTGATTTCAATCTTTAATTAAAATCAAATGTATAGCTAGAATCCGAACTAGCTATTAATCAACAAGGACTAATACAAGCTTTACACCACAATGTACACTTAATAGAAGATTAATTTCTTAGGATTTAGAATTTTAGTTTGTGACAACATTTAAGTCATTCATTAACTAATTCAAATATGAAGCTTCCTTACGCATGATAACCATTAGAAAATCAAATCATTCTTGTTTGATATTAGTCACCTTGACATGACATTATATTTTGCATTCTAACATTTGTCGACTTTTCAAATGTGCATGTGCGCGAGATATGCACAACATACAAATGTTGTATACAAAGCTAAAATGTTTCATAGAAGTAACATGCAAATGAGATATGCGCAATGGGATAATATTGTATATAAAGCTAAAATGTTTCGTAGAAGGGCTTTCACAAAAAAATAAAGAAACATTCCACAAAATAAATGGTGATTCAATGGGTTTTACTATTAAGACTTTATGGCTTTTGGCATTATGTTGGACTTTGGTTATAATATTAAGACATGTTGCTGAACTTTGTTATGATTTTTTTATGTTAGGAGGTTGTTAAAGCCCCGTTAATATTGTGCTTGGTACATCCCCAGATGATTAGTCTCACCCCAGCTCACCCCTTCCTGACCCTGACTTGACAATAAGTAAGTCCAAGATAAGGCGGGTTGGGCGGTAGGCCAGGTCATAGGGATAGTTCTGGAACAATAAAACAATAGGAACAATAAAACAATAGAAATATTAGCTTATGATAATTTTTTTTCAGCCTTAATGACTGTTTATTTTAAAAAGACAACACCCTAATTTTGCGTGAAAAACAAATAACAATTGTATTATATAAATATAAGAATTTCTAACCCCAATTATATTTTATAAAAGAGTCATATGACATAATGTGTTTCTGTAAAATGATCGGTACATAAAATTTACCTTTTCCAATCAAAAACCTTCAAATTAACAAAGGAAACTAAGATTGAGTAAAAGTTGTTTTTAAATTCGTGACTTGCATGCACATTTGTTTTGTTTTTGGTGAAGTTCGTCGTAGAACTTTGACAAGTTTGTTAATTTAGTGAAGTTTAATTCCATTGTGCTAGAGCCAATGTCTAGCAGATTTTTTATCTTGAAATTGAAATCGTATAGCATATTAATAACAAACCTAAAAAAAGATTAACTTATTTTTCATAATATACACTTTTATTCTATTATAAACATTATGTAATTAAGTTGAGAGGCTTCTTACAATAGAAGCAAACTTCAATGTCTGCGACTAGGGTTCCTTCGTTGGCGGCGACCCAACTAGGGTTGTGTCGGTGGCTGGTTGTGGAGTGGTCTCGCAGGCTTTGAGGCCCATAGGTTCTCCCGGCGCAGCAACCTTTTCCTGCCCTTCGTCTGCGCCCGATCTTGGGCTTCCTTCTTCGGCGACTCTGATGATTCCATTGCCACTTCTAGGACCTCTGATGGCGGGGGTGTGGCAGCGGCTTCGGGCGAGCTTCCTTCTAGTTTTTTGCAGGCTTCAAAGCGTCATTTTACTGATAGAGGCTACATTCATGTTTCTTGTGCTATATCTTTGAAGCTGAATGAGGATATGGAGGTGGAGATTGATCACAATGTGTCTTTCATCTCATGGGATTATATGTTGGTCCAAGGGTTATTGGCCTAGCCTCCCTAAGTTGCATGAATGGATTTCAGAGTTCTGGGAGACCATTCTTTCTGGTACTATACACATCTACCTGATGGCTAGATGTTTCTTTGTGGCTAAATTTGAGGTTGCTGAGGATAAAAAGAAAAAAAATTTTGAAATTTTTTTCAGAATAAAGAATAGATACTTTCTAATGGTAAAACCATGGCACCTTGATTTTAATCCCTCTTCTGAAATGTTTGATAAGCTTCTGATTTGGGTTCGCCTTCCTTATCTTCCTCTTCATCTTTGGACTGATTCTTGCTTTGAGAAAGTTGGTAACACTCCTAAGGGCCCATTTGTGTATATATGTATGTGTGCAAAAACAAAATTCTAATTTCAATTCTAGTTTTGTGGAACCAAACAGAGAATTTGCATCTTCTCAGTTATCTTCCAGGTAAACCAAACAGGACAAGCCCATATCTAGAATTCATTTCCAGAATAGCAGAATTCCAGAATTCAGTTGAATTCCAGATTGGCTATTCTGGCATACACGAATTCCGCGAAACAAACGGGCTTAGGGATTTTTCGTTGGTGGATGAGGAATCATCTGACATTCTTCACTCCACCAACGCCCAAATTTTGGATGAGCTGATTGCATGTTGAGATCTTGATTAGTTCTTCTAAGGGTGGTTGGATTCAATCTTTAGACTATGAAGAGATTCCCTTCAAATGTAGAAGATGTTTTAAAACCGGTCATGCAACTGAGCATTGCGGATCAGTGAAGAAGAGTACGCCAGCTTGATGGTGGAAGGGTGAGTCTAATCTGCATTGTGTGGTTGAGAAAAAATGTGGTGCTCATTTGAGCTTCTCTTAAGTGGTGGCGTGGGATATTGTGGTTTCTCCTCAGGTTGATTCAATATCTCGTGGTGGGGATGTTGTGGATAGTTTGCCATCTCTTACCCCTCCTGCTTCTAAGGTTTCGCGGGTTTGTGCCCCTGGGGGCTTCTTCCTATGGTAGAGATGAGGCTATCAGCTCTAACCGTAACCTTGGTGATGCTACTCTTGTTGGTGGTATTGGTTTTCCCTGTACTTCTCGGGGTGTTGGTGTTTCTGTGTTAGACTCGTTCTCTTGGCAAGATAAGGATGAGAAGGTTGAGGAGGGCTGGATTACTGTGAAGGGAAAGAAATCTAAGACACCTACGCCCTCTTTTTACATGACCCTTTGTTCCCACAAGGACAACGCTAAAGGTAAATCATGATGATCAATTTGTAGGTCTTTGGTCTAGTATTTCGCTAGTCCTATAGGGTTTTTTGGTTGTATCTATGTGCAACATCTTGTGTTAGGTTGTGGGAGCCTGTCTAAAACCCATGTTTTGATCTCGTCCCATCCTATTTTGGTGGGCTTTCATGTTGTATCTCTCAAATTTCATGTTTATGCTCATTTGCATGTTTACATGAAATGTGAATCATTTGCATCACTTGTAACAAAAGAAAATTATTTGCATCACTTGTAACAAAAGAAATAGGAAAAGGAAGCTAAAGTTAGTGTGACAATGCATTGAATAAATTAATGAAAAGCATTTATGAATGATAATTTCTTATTCTATGAAAAAAAAAATTTCTTTTTTGTCTGTTCTCAATGAAAAGAGCAGCATTTGAACATTTTTTCTTCAAGAGCAGCATTTGAACATTTTTTCTTCAATAGGATATGTTTCTTGGAGTCAATCTCGAGTAAAAATTTAAAAGTTTTGTTAGTCTTTAAAGATTAAACAAATACTGCTGATCCAATTAAATGAACACTTAAAAATGCATAGTTCGTTCACTCTTCCATTACAAGAAAATTGGAACAGAAAATAGAGTAGCATAACTCCTTTTCTAAATCTTTATGTAATTCATATGTTTATTTTGTTTTGCTAATCTTGTCCTTTACATCATATCTTTTCGAGATTTAAACATTAATAAAACTTGCAGGACTGTCATAATTATATCCATAGCTATTTTATCAGAGTTCATCTTTTGTCCACAGTCTAGCCATAAAGAGCAAAGACATGGTGGAGAAGGTTGTCGTTGAGTTCTCATACAAAGAATTAAGAGGAAAGGTGTCAAATCTTGCTTTTGAACAAAGGAGATTTGCTTTCCTACAAGAAAATTTAAAGGCATGCATGCATAACTCTCTGCCTTTCTGTATTTTGCTTTGAGTATTCAATGGAAAACGCTTATTAATGAAATATTTCTGCTTTAACTTTGAGTATTCTATATGAAAGAGAGCAATTTTTCCCCCCTCCTCTCAATAAAATTTGTTCCCTGCAATCTATTTCGAGTAAATTTTTGTCTTTTTTCTTAGTCTTTAACGATTAAGGAAATGCTGATGATTCAATTAAAGAAACAGTAAAATGCATACTGTCCGTTCACTATTCCACTACACAAAAATTGGAACAGAAGATAGAGGAAGAAAATTCATTTTCCTAAATCTTCTTTAATTAACAAGTACATGTGGTAGTTTCTTGTCTATCAATCATTACAGACATTCCAAATTTTCGTTAGAAAGAACACGGAAGTATATAACTAACCTTTGTTCTTATTAGTATGGGATTATTGAATCAAAAAAATAGTAATTAATATATGTTCTTGCTACATTAAAATATTCTAATATTATTAAAATATGTGTAATTGTTGTGAAGTGATTGCATTTTGAACTTTTAAATTTAAAGTATATATTTATTTTCAAAATTTTAAGTATATATTTATTTTCAAATTTTTAAATCTTAACATTTGATTAAATGTTCTATGATGAATGTTACTCCAACTTTTTTTTTCCAAAGGTCATGGTTTTATGATAGTATCTATAATTATATTTGTTTGGGAGTAATATTTCACTCTAATTTGATTTTCTTATTCTTTTATTATATTAAAATAAAATAGTAGTATGTAAGTTTTATTGTTTCATGACATTTTACATATTTTATAATTTATTAAGGGAAATTTTGTTATAAAATTTAAATAAGTTTTTTTGCAATTATTAAATTCTAATATTTAAACCTTCATATATTACTTCAACAAGTAGTGATTTAATTTAGATTACCTGGTCATGTTTGTGAATATTTCGTTGGATTTAGGAGGATAAGAAATTACTCATTATTGAAAATGTAATTACTATTAAAAGTAAATAACAAAATAATGTATAAATTTGTTTTTTTCTTAAATAAATATAACTAATAAAAACAATTATCTGTTGAAAAAGTAAATAACAAAATACTGTAAATATTTGTTTATTCTTAAATAAATATAACTAATAAAAACAATTATCTGTTATTATTAAAAAATAACAAACCACTCGTAATAAAACGACAATTATATGTTATTATTAAAAATAACAAACCACTGGTAATAAATCACAAAGTTGCCACTTGTGAGAAAAAGTCTTCACTAACATGAATATGTAATATATATGTAAATACAATCTCAAACTATCTCAAACTTTATACTAATTCAATGACCTATTTTGGTCATTTTGTAGCCATCAATACAATACTGTTTTATTCTTATTCACTGGTGTTTCTATGTTATTAGATATGTAATATAGTGAAACTAATTCAAACCACTTAAAGCTTAAGGTTGAGCTGAAATGGGTCCGGGCATAGCAGCAGGGGGAACCCTAAGAGTAGTGGTAGGGTTGTGGATTGGAAAGGGTCCGGAAAGAGGAGCAGGGGCCTCTGACAGAGGAGCCTCGTTCATTACCTGAGTCGGAAGAGCCTCTTGCTCCTCCTTCCGGACCCTCTCCAATCCACAACCCTCCTCCTTGAGGCCACTTAAGCTGGAGATAGTTTGACCTGAAATGGGTCCGGGCAGAGCAGCAGGGGGAACCCTAAGAGTAGTGGTAGGGTTGTGATATTAGAATGAAAACCACAACTTAAACCGTCATCTTTGATTTTATTTGTATTCAAAACTATGGCATGGGGTTTAATTTATAGGAGAAATTCCGTTGCAAGAGTGCTTAATGTGAAAGCAACATATAACAATCATTTCTAACATTTAACTTAATTGGAACAGCAATTAATATAACAATAATACTAAAGCAGCAATTAAAGGAACAATAATATAACATATACAAAGAGGAAAGTAACATATAACATACAGGAAAGTAACATATAACATACAAGCTAAAATCAGTAAATTCAAAACAAGAGTGCTTAATGTGAAAGCAACATATAACAATCATTTCTAACATCTAACTTAATTGGAACAACAATTAATATAACAATAATACTAAAGGAGCAATTAAAGGAACAATAATATAACATATACAAAGAAGAAAGTAACATATAACATACAAGCTAAAATCAGTAAATTCAAAACATACAAGTTAAAATCAGTAAATTCAGAGCATAAAGCAACATATAACATACAAGCTAAAATCAGTAAATTCAAACATACTAAATTGTATATTTACTTATTATAATAGTTTAATTAAAGAATTCAACTGAATTCTGACATTAATAAATAATGCTCATTCCAAGTTGGCATATTAACTCAACTATTTTGATCAACCTTTTACAATTGGAACAACAATTAATATAACAATAATAATAAAACAACAATTAAAAGAACAATAATATAACATATACAAAGAGGAAAGCAACATATAACATACAACCTAAAATCAGTAAATTCAAAACATACTAAATTGTATATTAAATTCTTAGTAAAACAACTTATTATAATAGTTTAATAAATAGAATTCAACCGAATTCTGAATAAATATTTGAAGGACAAACAGACGAATTCTGAATTCTGTTATTATTTAAAATAAATCCATTTATTAATATTTGAAGGAGAAACAGACTATACAGTTATGTATTAATTTATTATTATTTTAAATTTTAAAATAAAATTCAATTTTCCTTACTACTTAATTTTAGTAAAGATTAAGGGTTCTAGTAACCCATTAGTTGTTAAACCTAATTTGCTTATGGCTACAGCATTTGAGGCTGAGAAAAACATATTGAAGGATATTGAAGGGCATTGTCGTTTTCTTGGCGGCCCAGGATATTGCCAAAATCCCAACTCGTGCATTCGTTAATGACTGGTTGCATAATGTTTGGAATCTGAACCTAGGTCTGCATTTTACTTTTTGCCGAGAAGCCGAGAAGCCGAAAACCAAGTCGTTAACAAGCAGTTCTAGAGCATAGGAATCTGCGCATTTAGGGCTTTTCTCCTGGTCGGCTGACGCCCACAATGAGGTCATTGCTTTATCAAGCCCTAGATGGGTCACAATTAAAAATGTACCCCCGTATTCGTGGAATCTTGTCCCGAATGCAATAAAATCGGTGGGTAGAGTTATCAGAATGCAACAATCGGCAACCCTACTCCCCCATATGGGTGGGACTCTTGATCGCCATTTTTCCCGGTATTGATTTCCCAGATCCTCTGGTGATTCAGATGGACAGAGAAACTATTTCTTGCCCTATTGAATTCTTAGGAGGGCTCAATGCTTATTTTCTTTGTCGCAAGGAAGGCCATAGAAGGACGAATTGTCCCCTTCTGAAGCTCAAATCATCTCCTTCTTCCCGTCCTGCCACTCATAATGCTGACCCACCATCGAGCTCTGTCCAGCCCCCAGTCTTGCCCTCTCTCAAACGGCCCCCTGTGGACCCCCCATTTATCACTGACTTATCCCAACCAACCTCTTCTTCGGTAGCCATTGAACCCCCTCACAAACCTCCCAAGGAGAGATGATTTGATCATTGGATCTGTTGAGGTTACCAGGAATGACATCATTGCAGAGAAGCTTAAGGGCCTTAAAGAGAGCCTTAAACAAGCCTACTAAGAGAACAACAAAAGAATCTCAGGTGATTTCACAATCAGGAATATGTCCAAAAAGAATAGTGGCCTTCCCGCACAGAAAGCCCCTTCACAATCAGGAATATGTCCAAAAAGAATAGTGGCCTTCCCGCACAGAAAGCCCCAAATGCACAACAGCTTGCATTGGGAAAAATCAGACAATTTGCTACAGTTAGAGAAGGCTTGGAAAAATCAATTATTGATGGGGAGGATCTGCCCTCTATCCCTAAAGAATTTGATCCGCCTGTGGGCACTAGTATGACCATCCCTTCCCTGGGAAGGGAGCTCTCAATGTCAAACTGCGCCTACCCAAATCCACCAGGATGGGTCTCAAGATGTTATAAATGGAGTAGGTTTATCTCCTACTAGTTCCGATGTTGGTGAAGCCCTTGAGGCTATTAAGAAGTCTTATGAATCTGATTTGGATGACAGGCTCTCCAATTTCTCTCTCGTTCTCATCCCTGCCAAGCAATGCTCTCATGTTGATCCCCCAGTCTTGTGCACTTAGATGTGATCAGGGTGACATTGATAAGCTCCCTAATAGTGAAGGAGGTGATCATGGTAGTTCCCTAGTATTGTTGGATGGGTATAAGTCAGATGATGAAGAGTTGGGTGGACTTGAGAAAGCCATTGTGCCCTACTATGAGCCTAAGGCTGAAGAGATTGTAGCTGAGGCCTTGTCTACCTCTTTGGCAGAAAAATTAGGAAGAAAGCTAAGGCCAACATAGAGGATGGGAAACCGAAAGCTCATACCCCTGTCAAGCCCTCTTTGGGTGTTGAGCAATCTGCTGAGTTCAAGGTGGCAAAAGGAGGGGCAGACCACCTGGCTCTACCAACTCTAAGTCTGGCAAGGTACCTTTAACCAAAGCCTTGCCAAAGTGCAACAAAAGCTTCCAGGCCCCTATGGATACCTATCCATGAATATGAAGTGTGCATCTTGGAATGTGAGGGGTTTAGAATCCCCGGACAGAAAGTACATTGTTAAAAGATTTCTTAACCTATATAAGGATATGGACTTCCTCCTTTTGTAAGAAATTAAAGCTGTTCATTTCCATTTAGATATTAATCTCAAGTCCATCTGGAGAGATGTCCAGGCATTTACCACTAATCACACTAAAGGAAAAGGTGGAAAAGGTGGAGTCGTAGTGCTCATTGGGACCAAATGGAAGAATGTTGTTTCCAAATGGGGTTGTTCCCCTTGTAATAGAGTTGTTTGGGTTGTGCTGAAGTACAAAGATACTTCCTTTAGAATTTTCTCCATCTATGCCCCTAATGATTATAAAAGCATAATTGAACTATGGAATTGGGTGTCTCTACTTGAGGATATCCCTTGGATCATTGCAGGTGATTTTAACATGGTTGATTTTAAAGTTATATGATGTAAAAGTTAGCCGATTTTTTCCCAAAACGATTTATGCTACTTCAGATAACTTTTACATCATAATAAGAAAAAATTAAGACGTCTAATGAGTCAAAACTCTTTAAACATATAAAGGCCAAGATCAACCAGCAAAATTAAGACGTCTAATGAGTCAAAACTCTTTAAACATATAAAGGCCAAGATCAGCCAGCTCGCTAACAAGCAAGGATACGACAGACCTAATGCAGCTAACTTAAGGCTGCTTTAAGCAATGTTACAGTTCAAGACTAAAGCGGAGAAATTGGGGGAAACAAGGAGCCAAAAATGAAGAAGCCAATAGCCCAAAGGAGTGTTCAACGCGACTGAAAATGGCATCAAAAAACAATTTTGACATAACAGCTGAGAAAAACCTAGAGAGAGAGAGAGAGATAATGTGTGTTTTTACCTTAGCCAAGTGATGATTTTGCCCTAGCCAAGCGATCTTCCATTTCTATAAAGATTAGATAAAATCATAAAGAATGTGGCTGAGTTAGAAGGGATAAGCACCTAAACCTCGTTCATAGAATGTCAAGTATGATCGTTTAAAGGGGTTCTAAGAATTATTAATGGCTATTCAAGGCGACTTATGCAAATGTGATTAGAAGATAAAAATAAAAACAAACTATTTTCAAACTTTATTACAAGCAACTTAATTTCATTCAAAGCAGCTCAGAACTAACTACAAAATTGTCATCAAATTTCTGAAACCTGTAAGGATTGAAAAGTAAATATTTAAATTTAAAAAATGGTTGTTTTAACGGAAATCAGAGCACAAATAGAGAACGGGCCACAAAATTTATATTCCAATAGGTTGTCTATTGTAACACGGTTTCTAGGAAAAGTTAAACAAAAATTGGGGGCAAACTCACGGTATTTGTTCTTCCATGCTCAAACTGTATAGAGGCCATTTGGTTAGACGTGTTATCCTCCACAAATGAGGACTGAGGTCTGCAAGGACTACCCTATTCAGGTGCACAATAAATTTTAAATATATGCAAGTGAGGAATTTGCAGAAAACCAAGATGAAAAGGAAAAGTTGGGTGCAAACACGGAAACAGAGGAAGAGAGACTCACAGTAATTTTATGTGTTGCCTGGCCCTAATAAGACATAACGTCGGTGTTCTTGCAAGGAAGGTCATCGGTAGCCCCAAACCATATGACGTACCTGCCAACGCCAGTCAAGGACACAAGGTGCACCGCACAGAGGACATGGAAGTGCCAAATGGATGCCACGGGTGAATGGAACGAAGCAAGCAGGCAGGCAACGAGGACGAGGACGAGATTTCTCCGGCTCAGCTCAGGTTTAGACGGTTGAAGCAGGCAAGCAACTTACCAGGATGACATTTCTGGGCCTAAATTGAGTTTTCCGGGCTTAAAAGCCCAAACAGAGAGCGCCACATAGAAGACCACGTGAGCTGCTTTTACCCTCGTAAAACTTCAGTTGTAGGAGAAAGCAAGAGAAGGTCCAAGCATACGTAGCCAGGAAGTGAATATCCAGCAAACTAAATGTAAGATATACTAGCAGTTGCACACTTATTTGTCGGCAATGGTGAGCCGATACTCAAAAATACCTTTTCAATTAGATCCAAAACATTCAACATTCAACATTCAATTTGTTTATACATAACTTTTGCAATCGTTGAAGCTGCTTGCTTTTCTACCTAAAAAGGTAAAAACGAGTAAAGTGAGATCGCAAACTTAAATTAGGCCAATCAGATGGTGCTTGTTTTGATTGGGATTTGTCAGCAATGGAATACATAGTGCTTTTTAGTATTCTAGCTTCAAGATGAGAAATGGGATTGCAAAAACATTGTTTCCAGCTCCTATTAGCTTTTCCTGTTTAAACAGCTTTGGAGAAAATGAAAAATGCATAGTTTCTTTGGCTTTTACAGGGGTAAAGATGTTTTTGTTGTATTTTGTGAGATAATCGTTATATCCTCTTGTTTCTCTTTCTTTTAAGCTCCCTTTTCATGGAGTCTTCTGTTTAGTCATTCAATTGATTAGTATACAATAAGAGTACTTGTAATGGAAGTATCCTGATTTCTCTGGAAAATGAAGAAAAAAAAATTGTTTTGGGGAAGGGGTCATAAGAATGACGAGAGTGATGTATGGGAAGAACTTCTAGGAAAGCCTAGACAGGTGCCCTTACTTATGTGAGTTGCTACAAGATATACAAACTGAGGGAAGATTCGAAATTGACTGAAATGTCAAACTGCCTGCCCTGCAAAACATAACAGCACTTGTCCAACAATAACTATTTAAATAATTTCCTAAATTGACATTGGTTTGCCAAGCACTTATCTACTACTAATACCGGGTGAAACAGAACATTTTTGAGAATCGTAAAGTTATTTAGGTGCAAAAAAAGCTTAACTAATAGTTAAATATGGTAAACCAAGGAAATACAATTAGCCCAATAGATGTTGAAGTAATAGTTAAATGTAATGTCCCCATTCCGAAATAAGATTTAATAATAATAAATAATAATAATAATAGAATTAAAATATAAAGTAAATAAGTAAATAAGAAATATTATTTTGTAAAATCTCTAAAGAAACAAAATTGTAATTATATTAAAGTATCTAAAGAGACAACATTTAGGAACCACTAACTTAAAACAAATGCTTCAGATTGTCAGTTCACTCATCAAAAATTTAATAAATTTATTAAAACTAATTTCATTTCTCCTAAAGGAAGTCAATAGTAGACAACCCACAGAAGATGTCAAAACAGTGTCAGATTTGGTTTCCTTACACTTGCATCAAACAATATGATGCTACGTCAGAATTAGGAAAAACTCATTTGGAACAGTAATTATTATTACTAAGGGACTACAAGCAAATATCATCAGCATCCTGAAGAACATCATGAGGTTACTATTGCCGATAATACTAGGAATATCTTCCTATGAGAAGATAGCAATCGGCATATTAGAAGATAACAGAGACATCAACATTATTAGTTAATGGTAGGCCCGATAATAATTAAGTCCGGGCAATCTATTAATATTTAAGGGCAATTAACCATTATGTATGATGGTACGATTAATATCCAAAGCAGTCCAGGCAGAGGCTAGCGATGTTTAATCAACAATAGATATTTGTTAGGGAAGGATTGATCTAGGAAGGACACAACCCTTCAGACTCAAGGGATGCCAACCGTCGGGTTTTTGAGGCATAAAAGCAAGTTCACATTCACTGAACAGGGGCATCGATTTGGGAAGATAAGAGAATACAATTCTTCAAGGAAGAGATGAGAAAGAAAGGAATCATTTACAATGCGGTGAGCATTGTGTGACAGCAAACTGGTTTTTAAATACTCTTCTATAAAATATTATATTTGAATCTTATTAACAATAAATAACTACTATAAGTACTAAAATCATATATATACATGATAATAATATTGAAATAAGAATTATCATATATTTATAATATATTTCAGGTATATATATATATATATATGAGATTGTGATTATATATATATGTTAATAAATGATAAAATCAGAATTATATATACATATATTAATGCTAATGAAAACAGAAATATATATATTATATTATATGTGTATTTATATTAATATATATATAGTAATAATAATGAGAAATATATATATATATATATATATATGAATATGAATTATATATTTTGGGTATCGAACCATACAGAAGTAAAAGGAAAAACAGAGAATATAGATTGAGCACCGTCAGCAGTACTGGCAGCAATAAGATCGGACTGTTGTATTCTTACAATACTATATCAGGTAAATGCTGAAGCCTGAAACCATGATTAAATAAGTGATGAATATATATATCTTAAATATACATGTAAATATTTATAATTATATATTGAGACCATATTTATCTGTTCCAAGATAGGGTAGGGGTCAGCGTCCGGGTAGCCCGGGTAGCCCCCAGAAGCCTTGAGGGGTCAGCGTCCCAGAAGCCTTGAAGCCTTGAGGGCAAGTCCCAAGATAGGATATGGGCTTGGACCTGTAAACTTTGAGGGGTCAGCGTCCCAGAAGCCTTGAGGGAGCCCATTGCAGTTGGTATCTAGGCAACTTGGATAACACTTACTCATTAAGTTAAATAGTAATAAGGTTAGATATGAGGATATCAATGTTACATACAAATAATTTAACCTGATTAGATGAATAAATAGTTCTTATTATGAATATCTTAGCTTGAATCATTGTATCTTAGGACACACAATGTAGAAATTGAGTCAATATGTACTAATTATGTCTAAACCTAACAGGGACATTAGGTTAAATCTTAAAAGATTGCCTTTGTAGTTCTTTATTTTTAACCAAGAACAATGATGACCTATTTGCATTTTACTCCAGAATTGATGTAATTTCTTATCGACTGTAATCCAGCAACGTTCGTGTTCCTTTATAACACCCCTATATTTCTTTTAACTTTCTTTACCTTTACTACTTCCTCCCACTAACCCACTGCTACATACATGCTTTACAAAATCACTTAGTTTGCCTAGCTCAGTTTTATCATTATTCATGTAGACAAAAAGTGAGGTCCTCCACAATATTGCATTAGGTTCAACTGATCTTTTCATTTTAAAATGGTATGCCTCATTTTATAGCCCAGCACGACCAACAAATTCAATCATGCATCCATGGTGCTCAGCACTTGGAGATACATAATGGTTACTGCTTATTACATGTAATTATTGGCAGCCCTCAATACAAAATCTGCATAGTTGCAAGAAGTTGAATCAGCTAGAAAGTAGCTTGGTCAATTTTCATGTCAGTCTCCTATGCGTTGCTATATTTAATAATGAAAGAAATTATGAAAGTAACATCCAATTTGAGTCCAGTTTTGACTATATGAGAATGAGTTTGTTTAGTTGGATCAAGGTGATGCCTACTTATTGGAATTGCCTCTCCCAGATCAGTCTGAGAATATATTGTTATAATGGTGTTCCCTAAACCATTGTATAACTAAATATTTCATCAAAATTAAAGCATGCATAAGTTCTCACATTTGGCATAAATATTAATGGCACATTCCAAAACCTCTTGAAACTCTATCTATTCTTAATCAATAATGTATCTT
>MU228495.1:4294547-4304640 GCA_018584345.1 Thuja plicata | reverse complement strand
ACACACCCCTGGTGGAGAATTAAAAATATATTACGGTAACTTGCATGATAAATGAAACACTATACAATCTTTAAATTACAAAATGCACTACATCAATCAAGTCAGTTAAGGCTTCAGCATAAATAGACGGTATTATATTTTTCTTCGCAAACTTTATACACTGTACATCACAATTCTTCATAGTTTGACAGAATCCTCAAAGCAATATGGTCCCATGGAATTTAAAATGCACAAAATAGATTAATAGAAATGCCTCGGAACTTACAGGTGAATACAAATGGCAGGCGTAATACCCAGCTCTGCTCCTTCTACATTTATAACAATTGGCAGGTGTAATACAGTCTTTTATTATAATGCTTGGAAGTGTCTCATCAAGTCTAAATTGGCTTAATGAAAGGGGTTTGCCATGAACTTGTCTCTACTGTTACTACTCGATGAAACAGGGCAGTTTTGGGAATCGAAACAGAGCAAGTTTCTGAAGTTGCAATCTTAGACTAATGGCTGATAGGAGTTGTAGGGGTATTAGGTACAAAAAATGCTTGACCATTAGCTAAAAATTGTAAACCAAGGAATAATGCCTAGCGGATTCAAACGCTAGGGTTTCAACCAGAAACAATGCAAAAAAGTAAGTGCAAAGAGCATAAATACATTAGCAGAGGAGAACAAATTGTCACAGTCTGCAGAAGTGCCGGTGTGATTGCTATAGTGTGCACAACATTTTTACATGTGTGATAGAAGAATGTATTTGCGGAAAAGACTCCTTTCGGTACTCTTCCCCAACAGTTTTATATTCCACATGCGGTTTCTCATTGAGGTGGTAGGCAGAGGAGGAAGGACAACCCAGAGAATGGGTAGATTTGTACCTGGTAGAGGCGGTTTGCGCTCAGCAGATTAAGTCTATGTTGTTAGCAGAAAGCTTCTCGGTAGCCCTAAACTGTTGGAGAGGTGCTCGCTTGGCAGGAAAACAATCGCCTAGCTGTGGACAGTGAGGAGGAACAGCTGGTGCGCTTCCCAGACGACATGGAAGGGGCAGATAGTGTCACGTGTCGCCGGACGCAAGCGCGCAGGAAAGCAAGGAGGATGACAATTTTCAGGGACGAAAATAGGATTTCTGGGCTTAAAAGCCCACATAGTAAGTAAAAAAAACGAGTGTCCCCCTTTGTAAGATATGCGTTTTATGCGAGGAGTTTGAAAAAAAAATCAAGATGTGTCTGTGTCCCCCTTGGTAATATATGCTTTTAATGAGAGGAGTTTGAAAAAAAGTGTGACCCCCTTGGTAAGATATTAGTTTGCTATTTGGACGTTGCCATATCAAAAATTAAGTGTCCCCTTTTGTAAGATATGTGTTTTAGTTTGCTGATTAGACTGTGCCTACGTAGCCATTGGTTTGCATTGAAGGTTAAGATTATAAAAGGGAAAATTAGATCTTAAACACTAAGGTTTTGAGCTACTTTATTGTTGAAAACAAGATTCATAAAAGATAAATCACGAAAGTGGCAAATGCTTAAGTTAGCAACTCAAAATAGTGAGAAAATTGTCGAGGATGGCCACTAGGAAAAGAAAATGATCCCATTCATTATTTTTCAAATGAGAAGAAAAGCTTAAGCCCTAGGTCTCAAATAAACCCTAACCCTAACAAATATTTGGCACTTCTACGTGTATCATTGAATCTTAATTCATTAGATATCTTGTTCAAATTTTAACTTACTCATCCAAAATTGTTCAAATTTTAACTTATTCATCCAAAATTGTTCAAATTTCAACCTATTCATCCAAAAATGTCAGAGGATTGCATATGAAACATGGATAAATACCTGGATTCGTCTATTGTTTCAGAATTTTTGTTGACCTGGGAATTTCAAAACGTAACTCAAAACACATGTCTATAAATGTAATGTTAAATTCTTCGTTTTGATTGCTTTTATTCACGACAGAATTGGTAAATTTATACCCGGTACAGGTGGTTTGCGCTAAAGATATAACACCAATGTTATTGCTAGAAAGCTCTTGTTGGCCCTAAATCATCGAAGTAGCCCGCAGAGCCTAATATGTCGGTGCCTTTGTTTAAAAACAGTGATGCACCTATGAATTTTGTATGTTGAGATCTATTTTAATTTGTGAGGTGACATGAAAGGGCTAGATTGACAGCGGGAGTCACCGTAGGGAAGCGAGCATGCAAGAGGGATGACAACTTGCTAGGAGGGAAAGGCACTTTCCGGGAATAAAAGCTCCAACTTATCGACTTAATTAATTAATTTCTACAAATATTACAAAATAAAATATAAAATAATATAGGTCTAAAAACATAGTTTTATACATGTCACTTGCCTTTGCTTGAAATTTTCTAAAGCCTTTACAACGAATTCACACTTCACACATACTAGAGTCATTTGATTTCATTCCAAGTGACATCTTTGGAAGCATTCTATCAAATGCTTAAGTTATGTTAGTTTTGATTCCACATTTAACATGCAAACAAAAAGCATTTCCAAATTATATTTTTTGATAATCAATATGCCTTGATGGATATTGATAACCTATTCTGAGGCTCTTGTATTCCTCATTTCACAAGCATGATATATACAAGAAAAGCTTATGGTTTTTAACCTTTACATCTATGCAATTTCATTTTATACACATCCGGTGAAGGTTGCAAAAATCGGTATTACAAGCTCACCAATTTCGTTTGTTTAAAAGTTTATATAGCCTTTTCAAACGAACAACTTCATACATACTAGGCAATTGGGGGTATACCATGCATCTATGTTACTTTGAGGCGACGTCTCTTTGGGGCATATAGTCAAACAATTCAAGAACATTGTTTATGATTCCACATTTTGCATGCATCAACTCAACAGAGTACTTTGAAATCATTACATTTTATGAAATAAAATCTTACCTATGATTCCATAGTTTGTTGGCATTTCTCTGAGGCATTTGGTCAAACCTTTCATCAGGCCTTGTATATGATTCCACATTTTGTATGAATGTCTACCTGGGCAATTCTAGAGTTCTAGCATTTACATAAAGCTATGTGGTCATGGCATGTCATATGACCACATCTCTTTGAAGATAGAGCTATCAAATGTTTAACTGCCTTAATTAATTCTCCCTTGGAAACTAAGACAACATTCTTCCCTAAACAAATTCCAACTTTTTGTCCTTGATCCATAGAGGAAGTTAATTCCAATTTGATTATATATTCCTCAAGGTTGACTTGAGCTTTTTACTTGGTACATCACTTCCTTTTCCTTGAACTTATGGGTAATTTGTAAACTTGATAATCTTCATTCCTCGTAGTTTGATGAATAATGCAAGTCTTATCTGCCAAGCCCTTAGAAATTTCTACACTTTATTCTCTACACTTCTACAACACCTTTTTATTTATACAATTCATGGAGCATGGTTCATATTTTTTTTTATCATGGGGCATGGTTCATATTTTTTTGTCATTGAATACATCTCATTTATCACAGCTACTTCCAAATATTTGAACTGTGAAATATGATTCCCAGACATATTTGAAAACAAGAAAGTCTCCAAGATCTAATGAATGGTCAGATACAAAAGCTTTCCAACCTTTTCCAAGATTCATTCCTGTACTTGTGTAGCAGACTATCACAATCTGAATTTGACCACTCAACCCTTCAAGAAAAGAATTTTAAAGACCCTGATATTGGAAACACTCCACAAATCCTAGTGGGATCTGCCTGTTTTGAAGCTCCCATTTGGAACGGATGGGGAGGATGGTGGCAGAGGGCCTCAAATAGACTTCATAACTATGATTACATTTGTTTAAAATATTCAAATGGAATACTCAATTTCCATCTACACACTAAGGGCCCGTTTGGCAGCAGGAATTGGACCGGAATTGGCATTATCTAATTCTGGATAATGCCAAATTCCATGTTTGGGTCCTTGGAAAAAAATGGAATTGGAATTCCGAAATTCTCATTTTGCCCCCAAAATGNGAATATCATCTTCCACCTAAATAGGTGGAATTGGAATTTCGAATTCCAATTCCAATTTTTACAAAAGCAAATTTAATATTTCGTGGGATCCGTGACTATAAAGATGTATATTATATTGCTATAAGGATGTATATACATACATGTGTATATATACATATGTGTGTATATATGTGTGTGTATATATACACATGTGTGTATATATACATACATGTATGTGTGTATATGTGTGTGTATATACACACATGTATGGTATGTGTATATGTGTGTATATACACACATGTGTATATGTCTATATATATACACACATGTATGGTATGTGTATGTGTGTATATACACACATGTGTGTGTATACATGGATACACACTTGTATGTGTATATGTATGGTGTGTATATGTGTGTATATACACACGCATGTGTATATATATGTATATATACATAAATGTGTGTATATGTGTATACACATATGTGTGTATGTGTGTGTATATATACACATGTGTGTATATATACACATGTGTGTATATGTATATACATGGATACACACTTGTATGTGCATATACTAACATGTGTGTATACACACACATATGTATGTGTGTATAAACACACATGTGTATGTGTGTATGTGTGTATATGTACACAAATGTGTGTGTATGTGTGTATACACACACATGTGTGTATGTGTGTATATGTGTATACATGTGTGTATATATACATGTGTATATACACACATGTATGTATGTATATATACACATGTGTGCATTTGTGTATATATATACATATATACACACCATATTCAAAGAAATTAAAAAATAAAGAATTAAAATTGATTATGCATCTTCTCGTTCATCTTCCGGGTGAACCAAACGGGTCAGACCATATTCCAAATTTCATTTTGAGGATAAGCATCTTCTTGAATATGCAGCATCTGCCTGAATTGACCATATCCAGGATATGGTATTCCTACTGCCAAACGGGCCCTAAGAAAATACGTCCAAGCAGTCGTCATAGGCTTAACTGGCATCGTAATAATAAGATTTGGAGCATTCCATAGGTAGCTATCACGGACATGAAGATCAACCATGCAGACTTGATCAAGATGTTAGAATGGTATCAAGAGTGTTCCATTGAAAATTCCATTGTGTGTACAACCTGTTGAAGTTATGGCATTACAAGAGATATGTATGTTTGAAGCATATGGTCAAACTCTCATGTTCCTTATTGATGCTTCATTAAATAAAAGATTTGAGAGCTCCCACATAAAATTAATTTTATGCACATTTTGTAATCATTGTGGACCATGAGATGTCATCTCTTTACGACATTCTGTCAAACAATCAACATGTCTGGTGTTTCAAGCATTTTGTCAAATAGTTTGTGTGGATTTGCATGCCCAATAACAAGTCCTTTATATCAATATAAGTTCTAAAATAGAAATATTCAATTTAGTCTACTTTCAACTGTAACTATAGCAATATTAAATTTCATAAATTTATCATTCTCCATCATTGCTCATTTTGGTTGTAAAATGAGGCATAGATAGTGTGTGGAGTCTACAAATACCTCATCTACTATTTTAATTTTTGCACCCTTTTATGCTTAAATTTCCTTTGCATGTTGAAGAGATTTCATACCTTGAAAAATTTGTTTTAGATTTCTCATTTTGGTATGTGTTGAAATATGATGGAAAGACTAACAAAATAGTCTTTATCTCTATTTATGGAATTTCAATATGGATGTCAAGACAATATTGAGTCTCTCAGGTTTATTCTTCATGTAAAACAAGGAGAAACAATTTAAATCAAAATTGTTATAGGACTGATCAAGGCTTCATTGTTGAAAGACGTGATCAATTCTTATAAAAATGGATGAAGATTTACCTTGACTTGCTTGCTTAGTATATCCCACGGTGGTTGCACAATAGTAAGAACAAAAATCCAATCCATATATGTAAGCTAGAAGAGAGATTGGTATGGAGAGGAAATGGCATTAGTTTTATTTTAGATTAATATTTAGTCAAGTAAGAAGGAGGAAAATAATTTTTAAGACAATAATAAGTCTCCCAAGTTGACTAATGTAGAATGTGGAAGAGGAATTTCAAGACAATATTGAGTCTCTCGGGTTTATTCATGTAAAACAAGGAGAAAAAGTTTAAATCAAAATAATTATAGGATTGGTCAAGGCTTCATTGGTGAGAGACTTGATCAATTCCTATAAATGGATGATTTGTATGTTTTACAGAAAATTTTGTAGTCTTGTATGTTTAGAGAGTGGGATCAAACCATTTGACTATGTCTCTTGATATCCAAGAAAACCAAAAACCCAACAACAAACTTGTAATAAATTCTTAAAGGAAAGGGCAACATGTCTTGTTTTCAACATTTTTATACCAAACAAAAATTTCAATTTAATGCCAAATGGGCAAGGAAAACATTTACCATACAAAAAAAATTATTACAATGAAAAATGAAAAATCAAATTAATATGATAAAAAAGACAAAGTAAATTAAAAGAGATTACGATAATAAAATTTATTGAGTTAACAAGAAAAAGTGAAACACTAAAGATGGAATGGTTTATTTACCTTCATTAAGCCATGAGGCTAGGGGCCTAGATGTAGCTTTGGTCTAGGCCTCTACAAATTAATAGTATAATGCTTTATCACATTATTGATTAGTGATAATGTAGCCACCATACTGTTTGAAGGAAACTTTCTCTTTTTGGCCTAGTAGCTTCTCTTTAAGATCATATATTGGAGCAACAATAGCATTTTGAAGCATAATCACTCCAAGTACAATACCCAATTCTACCAAAATCCCTGACACTACCTCGTATTCACATTTTATTATTTTTTTTTACAACATGAGGAGAAGGAGAACTTGTATAGAATCCTATGATGTGGGGAACCTTCCCAATCCCTAACACCACAAACAAAGGAACTTGGAAGCACATAAAAAGGTACAAGAGCTTATTGGAGGAAAATTTAGGAGGACTGTGATCTCATGGATGCCATGAACAAAGGTATAATTGTGCTTTGGAATAGGGTACGAACATTCACAAAAGAAGAACGAATAAGTGGGTCTTGTCAAACCATGAGGCCTGCGTTATTCCATAAGAATCCATGCATGTCACCAACTCCATAGATCATAACTGGCATGCAATACACATGTTGATAAAATCGAATTCCAACCCAAATGATAAAAAAAGATAGAAAAATTGAAAGAATTGAAACCAAATTAGCAACATAAAAAAGAGAATTAACTTGAAATTGACAAACAAACCTAGATTCCAATCTTTTTACTACATTTTAGGGTTAATTTGTTTGCAATTATATAAAATATTTATTACCTTTCTTGTATTCTATGACACGACTCCTGCAATGCATTGATACAAGCTCATGGATGGTGCATTATTTTTTATTGATATTTGCAAATGTGTTTGTCAACCATCAACAACACAATAAAAAACTGCCAACATAATTTGTATTAGTGTTTTAGGTAAAATTTATATTGAAAGTTGTATATAGTATACAAATTGGGAATTAAATGTATGCAAAGAAATATCACTGTTTGATTGGCCAAATGAAAAAATATTAATCAATGTTTAGTCCTTTGCTATAGTTTTGGTATTATGCATCGTAGTTCCCGTATTCCGAACCACCTTGTAGCGCATTGCAAGAGACCTTGATTAATGTGTGCTCTCTTGTCTCGATATTTGCAATGATTGGCTGAAATTTTATTCTCACCAATCTTTGTCAAATCAAATCACCAAAAATTATTTTTGATGAATTTTAAGTTTAAAAAAATTGCATCTATCTCTGAACTACTATAGTGTGCAATTTGGTTGGATGTCATAGTTCAAGATTAATCATTATTTAAGAATAGAGCCCTCCGCAATAGTTCGCTTCCATGGCAGGAACCAAAAATAAAGCAATCTTGCCAAAATAAATGCAACCCTTTTTCACACAAATGTGGTTTGTACAACTATTTTTCTTTGACATCCATAACTATGTAACTTCCCAATCAAAATTTGCATTTCAACTATCATATAGAAACAATGCATTCAAGATTCATATTCTTGGTACAACTTATAAATTTAATGCAATCAAGACTTGTATTTTAGATACAAAGTGCACAATCTACACATATTGTTCTCTTCTTACTCACACCCTTTTTATTTCAGAGTTCTAAAGATACTTCTAAACAAAGAATATATTTTCCTCTCTTATTTGCATCTTTTTTTACTTCCATAATTGTATAACTTTCCAATCAAAATTTGCATTTCAACTATCATATAGAACCAATGCATTCAAGATCTATATTTTTTATACAATCTATAAATTCAATGCAATCAATACTTATTTTTTAAATAAAAACTATATATTCTGTAACATTCATATATCAGATATTCTATAACATTCATATACAATATATTCTACTACAAAATGACATCTCTCGACTTATTTTACATATATTTGTCAAAATATAGGTATGCTAGTAGATATTAGCATCGGGAACTATATTAGTCAATATAGGCAAGACCTATGTTTATACAGGTATTATTTTGTGCTTATTGTCATTGCAAATGATCATTTAAAAGTGCATATTTTTCCACATTTAATGCTTATAGATATTAGCATCAAGAACTATTTAGTCAGTATAGGCATGAACCATGTTTGTATAGATATTGTTCTATGCTTATTGTCATTGCAAATGATCATTTAATAGTGTCTTTTTTTCCACATTTATACTAATAAATATTAGCATCAGAAACTATATGAGTCACTATAGGCATGAACTTCAATAATTTTTCACTGCACAGGCATTTTACTATGCACTAGCCTGATTAACTATAAAAAGTTGGGGATTTGGAAATGCTCGTTGTAGACCATCCTCCCTGAGCCTGATTCATCAAGTTTTCCTGCAGTCGGAGGTATTTTATACCAATTTTTGCCACATGAGATTAAGATGCAATACCTCACAGAAGCATCCATGATTGATTTTAAAAAGTAAGTAGAAGTCTCACCTGCACAATTGTTGAATATCAATAACAAAATCAATTAAGAGGAATAACTGTCACTTACCAAATTGCTTCAAAATCATAAGAAATCCTTTTCTTGGGATATAGTGACATGTGTAACCACCTGAATTTGGTCTGTTGCAACTATGGACCCTTTTTGCCCCAAGTGTGATCATACCCCCAATTATGTCCAAATGACCCTGTTACTACTTGGCATAATTCTTTTGAAATCAATTTAATCTCCTAAAGTGATCAAGTCACTAAATTATTTACTTTTAGCCAAAATCAAAATCAATCAAATACATGGCTAAAAATGATTAATTTGCTAGGAATTAAATAAATCCCTAAATCAATTACTCACTTGCAATTAACCCATTCCCCTAGCCTATTTAATTTAATTAAAATGGCTATAGTCCCCCTAATTATTAAAAAGCAATAAAATGCTTAAATAATTAAATTCCTTTATTTTAAATTAATTAAATAAGTTTAATTCATTTTATTTATATTCCCTTAAACCCCAACCTAACCTATCTCAACCACTTCTACCCTGGGTTCTAACCCATCTCAACCCATTCCACCCTTGCTAATCTAAATCCTAATTCTAATTCTACCCTAACCCACCTCTTAATGTTGTCACATTCCATTAGGGAATGATTAACAACTCAACCCACTTGAGAAAGTCCACTTTCTCAAGCAAGACTTTCCTAAGGGACCAACTTGCCAAGTTGAGTCTTACCCCCTTCCCATGCTTCTTTAAGGTTTTCATTAATGCCTGATTAATGAAGATGCCTTAAGCCCATGTCTCCTCCATGCCTCATTAATGCCCAAAGCATTAATGGCTCTTACACCACCAATAATGAGTCCCTCAACTCATTAATGAACCTTGTCTCCCCTCTCTCTCTCATATTCTTCTATAAATAGTATGCATTTTGGAGCACAAAAGAGCCTTCATCTCATATTGTAAATGCATTGTTACGCTGTTGGAATAGACTAAAACTCATATTTCATTTCATAGTTTATGCTTATGCATTGTTATAATGTCCATTTTTAGACTAATATGCATTGTTCATTGAATAATAGCTTGTTTTTAATCAAATCTTTCATGCTAG
>MU228495.1:4281665-4294497 GCA_018584345.1 Thuja plicata | reverse complement strand
AGTTTATGCTTATGCATTGTTATAATGTCCATTTTTAGACTAATATGCATTGTTCATTGAATAATAGCTTGTTTTTAATCAAATCTTTCATGCTAGGTTGTTTATGTCACTGGTATTTAGCATAAATTTGAGGGATTTTATGTTATTTGCTACACTCATCCTAGTTAGAAAGCAATAAGTCAAAGTTATGGTTTATATGATCATTAACCCTTGTTTTTCACTAACAGAATGACTTATTGAAGTGTTGTGTTGCGGATAACAGGTGCACAAATATACACACACATTTATGGCACCCACCGTGGGGCACGATTTCCAACTTGGCCTCATTTTATATTACTTTTTCACTAATTTGCATGCCCAAAATTCTGTTACAGGCTCATTTTTTAACATTCTGGATCACATCCGGGATACACCATCGCACCGCAGTAAACGAGGCTCGCATCTGGGATTTCCTGGATCATTTTCAGTTTAGGCTTGCATCTGGGGAGCATACTGTCGCATCTGGTAAGAAAGCTCGCATACAGTATGTTGTATCGCATTCAGTGATGTTTTAGGCTCGCATCTGGTTAGAAATTTTACACGCTTCATTTTCCTAACTATAACATTTTGACAAGTTGTGTTTTTGATGTCTTGCAGCCTAACAAGTGTTTGCAGGTTGTTCTTGAGGGTTTTCATGGGAGTTAACATAAACAGATACTAACTTGGTTTTTCAGGTTACCCAACCCCCATCTTGACTTCTATTTACTTGCTTTCCAAATTAAGATACATATTCCAATCTATCACTAAACTGACTAGAGGATTATGCTCTTTTCCTTTTAAGGAAAATCAAAAACTCACACATCAGTTTATGGGTTGAACAAAATTTGGAGGTAAATGAACAAGCAAACTCATAGTTTAATTTCATTTGGGATCAGTAAATGAACAAATACAAATCACTAAAATCTTGTGGTTCAAATGAACAACTACATCGTATAATTTCTTTTGGGATCCGAAATTGGACAATCAAAGAACTAAATATGTGGGATCAAAGAACAAGTTCAATCGTTTAATTCAATTTGGATCAGTAATTGGACAAGCAACTCACTAAATCTTGTGGCTAATTGAACAAGGAAAAATTTCTTTTTCAAGCAATCCTATTTTTCTTAAATAGGAACAAATTAAATCAAGCTCAACATAGCTTGAGAGAATGAACATTGCTTTGCGTGTTTTGGAAGAAAATGGTTTAGATTAGGAGAGTATGCTCTTCTTCTTCAAAAGAATTAGAAATCTAGACATCCAAAGCTCGCCAATCCTTGGTACATATACTTAAATAGTAGAGGTCCTGCCGATTGAGGAAAAAATCTCCTAGGAACGACTCAAGTGAGGACAGGTTTCACGCCAACCCTTCCAAATCACTATAAATAGTTGCTTCCTCATAGGATAAAGCCTCAAAAGATGGAGCCGGTTTTGTTCATGGAATTTTGACATCATTCCTTGAACATATCTGGGTATATGTAGAGCAGAGCCGCTTGAATCTTGCTTGCGAGACTACATATATTCGGGTACTCATAGGGCTATACGCCTAAATTTTGCCTTGTGCAATTCTATGGGGGACGGTTTCGAATGGATTGCCCAATAATCTACAACAACTTCAACTAAAAGAATTCCTAATTCACCCCCGAAAGGGTGATAATCTTTGTGTAAGGCAAAAATTAATTGCCCCAAGACACTCGTCATATTGTGCCCTCACTTGCGTTTGGAGTCAACTAATACAACATCATGACTGGAGCCATTGTGTGCTTGGTGATGGTTGTATTCTGATTAGCATTTGAGTGTGTACCTGAGTTAACAAGCAAATATTTTCATCCTCCACCTAGAGAATACAAAAAGATGATTGTTTGTTTTACCCTCCTATCAATGAAAAAATGTTTGACGTGTTCAAAAGATCATTAAAAAGATAAGCTCCTCAAAACAATCAATAAGTTTCAAACCCTAGAGTACAAGTATTTTTCACACATTACGACACCTCCTAACACAATTTGGAAACAAGCAAATTCACGCACTTCAAAAATGAACTTTTCAGAACTGACCAAAATTGACAAAGACATCATAAGATCGCATCCCAAATTTTCCAAATTGCATGTATTATTTAGGATCGCATTTGGTATACTAGCTCGCATTTGGTCAGCACATAGTCGCATCCAGATTCTAGGCTTGCATCTGGTGTCATCAGAGGCTCGCATCTGGGGGCTCACATTCAGGATAGAAGGTACTTGTAGACATTTTTCCTAGAAAGCCTTAGTTGATTAGGATACCCTTTTAGCTCTTTAGCTGGTTCCTGTTGTCTCTTCTTGTCTCCCTGTTGTAATCTCAAAAAGCTCTTTCAAAACGCCTACCTTGCATGCTTAGTCAGTCTTTCACGATCAGTTCAATACGTGTGGTCTACCCGCTTTCTACCAACAACTTGGTTTCCAACTCACTATTAGGGCATTCTAACCCTCTGATGCTGGAATCATTTACATCCACCAACAACAAACAGTTACTTTTACCTAGACATGCCCACTTGAAAAAATGAAACTCTCACTTGCACTATTGGGAAACGTTGACAAAAGTTGAGGAACAATTTCATGGTTAACACAAGACACAACAAGTACACATCTAAAGGATTGAAAGTGCCTCCTAAAGCATCACACTTTCAAGGGGAAACTTCTCATAGTTCCCTTCTTGATCTAGATTCCCCTCAAATGGATAGCGACACTCACAAATGGAGTGGGGATTTTGAGGATTATAATGATGTAAAACACCAAAATCCTGAAGACACAGATGAGGAAGAAGGACCCAAGTTTGAACGTGAGCCGTTTGGATCAGACAGTGAAGGGGAGATCCCTGAAGATGAGTATGAAAAACTCAAACAGAGTAAAAGATTCCACAAGATATTGGAACGGATAATTGATGACGATAAAGAAAAGTACTTCCTCCATCTAGCGTCCACAGGTGTTAAATTACCTAATGATTATGATGTAGAAAAACTCAAAGAAAAGGAGGTACCAAATCCAATATCTATTCTCACCAAACAACTCAATTTGATGCAAACGGAGCTCACAAACCTTAAACAGGAGAAGGAGAAACCTAAAACAAAATACTCTTTGGACACCATTTGTCCATTTCCTTTTGAAAAGAGTATCACTATGGTCCCGTTTCCTCCCAACATGGCAAGACCAAAGTACAACAAGTACATGGGAGAAACTGACCCACATGACCATGTGAGGGAATTCTGTGCTCTAAGCATAGAATACATGCACGAACCTACATATCTCATGCGACTATTTCTAGGAATTCTAGGAGGTAATGCCATGGAGTGGTTCTCAAAACTGAACCCCAAGGTCAAGACATTTGAGGAGTTGATCCAATGATTCATCCAACATTACTCCTACAACATCCAACATGATGTAACTATGATGGACCTATGTAATACCAAACAAAGAACTAGAGAATCATTTACACACTTCCTACAAAGATGGAGGAAGATTTTTGCACGATATTCAAGGTCCTTTCCCGAAACAGAGAAGATGGAGATATTCGTTAATAATCTAGTACCTAAATTGAACTATGCATTGCAAATTCAAGACTCTCCAAGCTTCGATAGAATGATTAAAAATTCCCTCCGTATTGAGGAAGTCATGGTCAAAATGGGAGAGATCACCCTTCAAAATGAAAACAAGACTAACAACTCCAACTCCAAGCCTAAATGCTAGAAACAAAACAAAACAAAAATGTTGTTAATGACAGAGTGGTTGACGCCTCTAACATTAATTCTAAACCCGAGGTATTCAATCTAACTAATGGCATGCAAGCAAGCAAGGATGTTAAAGTAACAACTCCCACACCCAAAGCAAACAATGATAATAGCAAGGGTCAGACATGGACATCGAAACCCCAAAGAACATTCACTCCTTTCAGAGAGCCTCTTGAGACTGTTTTAAAAACACTATTGGATAACAAAGTTCTTACAATCCCAGATTCCAAACCGTGGGAACCAATGGTCAAACCCAGGTGGTGGGATGATAAATCTTACTGTGTCTTTCACAAAAACAAGGGACACAAGACTAATAATTGCCTCAAGCTTAAACATGTTATCCAAGACCTCATCGAAGGAGGTAAGATCAAAGTAGATGGACACACTACTAATGAGGATCATACAGCATTCAACAAACCCTTTCCTAATTATGATCAAGGAGAAACATCTAAAGGGAAGAGTAACGAGATAAACTACACCTATTCCAAAAATGACAATGTGATCAATATACTTGACATCAAAACCGAATCCATCAATGTGGTCTTAATCAAAGGTGTCTCATTCCACTCGAATGTTGTAACATGGAGCCAAGCACAGGTTACAATTAAAGGACCTCCAAAACTGACATCAACATCCAAGGTTCCTATTGTAACTATTCCTAAACTAGCAGCAAAACATGTGGTTACTATTCTTCGAGCAAAATATGATTTGGTAGACCAATTGCAATAGACCCCTGCCAAAATTTCCATTTTTGAGTTGCTCAAAATATCCACAGTGCATAGGCAAATCCTAGAACAAGCTCTACACGCTGCTAATGTTCCAAAAGATATCGATATAGAAAAGTTTCAAGCGATGGTCAATCACATCTCAGCGCCACACTACCTCTCCTTTTCTGAAGAGGATGATAATTCATTGACGCATCCACATAATCAACCCCTCCATATTGAAGTCCTTATTCATAAATCTCATGTTAGACGTGTGCTGATAGATGGAGGCGTAGGATTGAATATTTGTACAATGGATCTAATCAAGAGACTAGGTCTCTCAGAACAAACAATTGACTCTAGAAGCAAGATAACCATCAAAGATTATGATGAGGAAGAAAGATCCTCCAGAGGTCTTATTTCTCTACCTATCAGAGTCAAACTGATTGAGAGGAACGTCATATGTCAAGTTCTGGATCTACCACTGGCCTACAATATTGTACTAGGGAGACCATGGATTCACGAGATGCAAGCTATACCATCCTCATACAAATGGGTGACAAAGGAAAGGGACCTCTAAATGACACAGGACGAGGGATTATTGAACCTATACCCATGGAGTTCTGAAATACCAGAGACAAAATAGGACTGGGTTTTAATACTAAAACTGATAAACCCGCTTCAAAAGATAGTCCACATTCAGATAAAGGGAGTGATGAAATAGATGAACTAGAGTAGTGGTCCTACGAAAGATTATTACATGTTGGCACAAAGGACCCCAACTACCAAGGAGAATGCTATGTACCCAAATTTGAGGTACCACAAGATCTTCACACCCCTTTACTAGCACAACCTCCCATTCAAGAGGTAGGAGACACCATAGAAACAATAACTCAAGAGGTACCCTGACAATAGAATTTACATCCTAACTGGGGGCAATTGGTCACAATTTCACATGTCCTAGATCTACCACACTTTGATCTACAGATGGCTAAACGGGTACATTAGATAACCATTGTTGAATACTTGAACAAATCTGATGATGATATAATAGACTCTCATGACTATGAATGGGAAGAGCTATCTGTTGCCACTTAAGATATTGGAATAGATACAATTCACATGTTTGCGGCTCCTTCAGCTCCTAGTAAATGATCTGACACTCCTCCCAATGATTTTGATCCTCTTGAAGCAGAAGAAGAGTTCCTTCCCCCGATCATTGATGGAGACACTGGTGAATACATAAGTCTAGAATAATTTCATAGGCTACAAGCAAGAAGCCTTCTTTTACGGAGAGATGATGATGAGATTTCTACTGACGAGTCACTAGAGTTTGGACCACAAATAACTAACAACGACCCTTTTAATGATGATCTCGCTCTTATTGATATAAATATCGAAGAAATTAACTTAACAGATCATGTCATATCGGTTAATGGTCTTGATGCTAACATGATGTTGTCCTTTCCAGAGACTGACTCCCTAACATTGGTACTTCCCAACCTAATTGATTGGACTGAAACAGATCCTACTCCTATCCTCAACTTTTCTAATGACCACACCCTATCTTGTTATCTCAATGCTTGTGAACCTTACCCTTCTTCCACCAATGCAAGGAACAGGAACATGTCACAGGAGGATATCAGGTTTCTTAGTCAAAAATTGAAAATTAAAAAGAAAAAGTGGATTGATGGTGAAAACCACTCTATGGCAGTATCAGATCCCAAAATAGTAAAGAAAAAAGATGTATCCAATGGTGAAAACCTCTTTGAGGTGCCAAAGGATGAGACTCTTGATATCCTCCTTGAACACTTTCAAGAAAGGTCTTCAGTGCTGATTGAACCAACACAACTAGTAAATTTGGGCACTGTTGAAAATCCTCAAATAGTACACCTTGCACAATCCTTATCAGAAGAGGAGAAGACACAATTCATAGAGTTCCTGAAGGAGAAGAAGATTAACTTTGCATGGTCTTATACGGATATGCCAGGGCTAGATCCTAATCTAATTATGCACCACTTATCTATAGCTCCCGGGATCAAGCCCGTAAAGCAAAAAATTAGAAAGATGCATCCTCATGTTGCATTATTGGTAAAAGCATAGCTAGAAAAGTTGTTGAAAGCAGGATTTATCAGAGTCATTGCATATGCAGGATGGATTTCCAATGTGGTCCCGGTGTCTAAATCTGATAAATCTATCAGGATCTGTACAGACTTCAGAGACCTGAACAAGGCATGTCCAAAGGATGACTTCCCTCTACCAAACATTGACATGATCATAGATCTTACAATAGGATTCCAGATGTATTCATTAATGGATGGATTCTTAGGCTATAATCAAATCAAAATTGCCCCTGAGGATCAAGAGAAAACTGCATTTACATGCACATGGGGCACTTTTTGTTGGAACATCATGCCATTTGGGCTAAAGAATGCCAGGGAAACATATCAAAGAGCCATGACAACAATATTCCATGACATGATGCACAAGAACGTGGAGGACTATGTAGATGACACATTGGCTAAATCCAAAGAAAGAGGTACTCACATTGACAACCTAAGAAAGATATTGGATCGAATGGACCAGTTTTAACTCAGGCTCAACCCAAAGAAATGTGCCTTTGGGGTCCAATCAGGGAAGCTCCTAGGGTTCATTGTTTTAGTGAAAGGAATTGAGGTAGACCCTGCTAAAGTTAAAGCTATACTAGAGATGGCTCCTCCAAGTAACATCAATCAAATGAGGATGCTACAAGGAAGACTTCAGTCCATCAGGAGAGTCATGTCCCAGCTTGCAAATAGGGCCCAACCCTTTACTAAGTTATTACATAAAGGGGTTACCTTCAAATGGGATGAACATTGTGAAGCAAACTTCAGAGAATTGAAGGGATACCTAGCTCCTCCTCCTATTCTTATGGCACCTATTCATGGAAAGCCCCTACTTCTCTACATTTCAACTATAGCTACATCCCTAGGAGTATTACTGGCACAAGAAGATGAAACCAAGAAAGAAAGAGCTATCTACTACATTAGTAGAATACTGGTCGCTTATGAGCTCAATTATAGCATTATTGAAAAAGCATGCTTAACAGTCGTCTTCGCATCACGAAAATTAAGGCACTACATTCTCTCTCATACAGTAAAGCTCATTGCTAAGATTGATCCTCTAAAGTATCTTTTGAGTAAAACAACATTAACAGGATGTTTGGCTAAATGGGTCCTAATTCTAAGTGAGTTTGACATTGAATATGTAGAATAGAGAGCTATCAAAGGACAAGTCCTTGTAGATCAATTGGCTGATTCACCACTTCAGGATGATGAACCTTTACTCATTGAATTCCCTAATGAAACAATCATGCATCTCACTGAATATCCATGAAAGATGTACTTTGATGGTTCATTCACTCAACAAGGATTTGGAGCAAGGGTCCTATTCATAACCCCTCAAGGTTACAAAATTCCCAAATCTTACAAATTGATGTTTCCATGCACCAACAATATTTCAGAATATGAAGCATTGGTAAACGGCCTTAAGCTAGCTATGGAATGGAAGATCATAGAGTTACATGTATATGGCGACTCCCAACTAATTATCAATCAAGTCAATGGGGAGTATCAAACGAAGGATGAAAAGTTAATGCCCTACAAGAAACTAGTTGATGACCTAAAGAAATACTTTGTCTTCGTCACCTTCCAGTAGATACCAAGATCATAGAACAAAGCTACAGACGCTATGGCTACCTTGGCATCCATGTTACAACTGGAAGAAAATCAATTCCACTATGACTTCTTGGTGGAAGAACTATCCTATCCTACCTTTGATACCCTTGAATACCAATTAATATGTGCTTTGAACGCCCCAGACCAATCTCGATATGCCAATATCATTGCTTACCTTTCTGACCAAACTATCCCTAATAATCTATCCAAAAATGAGAAAAGATCCCTGATTAGGACATCATCGCGTTACATCCTCATAACTAACAACCTATATCGATGCGGTCTCAATGGTGCACTTCTTCGGTGTTTAGAACTCAAAGAGTCTGACCTAGCATTAAAAGAAGTCCATGAAGGTGTATGTGGATCACCCTCGAACAAATTTTCATTAGCGAAGAAACTGCTCAAAGTAGGCTATTACTAGCCTACCATGGAGAAAGATGCTATTCAATTTTCAAAAGCATGTCTTAAATGCCAGACACATGGAAATCTTATCCATGCTCCTGCTAGAGAACTTATACCTTTCATAACACATTGGCCATTTAAGCAATGGGCCTTTGACTTGGTTGGACAAATATATCCCAACTCTTCAAATGGACACAAGTTCATCATTACGACCACTGAGTATTTCACAAAGTGGGTTGAGGCTATGCTGCTAATCAAAGCCACTAGAAAATAGGTGGCTATGTTCATTCTGAACTACATCATTTGTAAATATGGGATACCCTCTTCAATTGTAACGGACAATGGGGGCCAATTTAAAAATCAAGACATTGATGACCTATGTGAACAGTTCCATATTACTCAACATTGCTTCTCAATCTATTATCCTTAAGGTAATGGACAGGCTGAGGCATCAAACAAAAATATTCTCAAGATTCTACACAGAACTGTGAGCAAGTCTGGCAGAGAATGGAATCTACAACTAAATCTGGCACTATGGGCCACATAACAAGCATAAGAAAACCAACTAGAGCCATGCCATTTTCTCTCATCTATGGTGCTGAAGCTGTACTACCCATTGAGTTTAAAATCCCATCTCTGCGGATATCTTTACAAGGTCTTGTTACTGATGAGAAGTACCACATAGATAGGGTGAATTCTTTGGACCTACTAGATGAGTGCAGACAACAAGCATTCGATCACCTTAAAATGTATCAAGCACGTATGTCCAAAGGGTACAATAAAATGGTAAAGCCACACAAATTTGAAATGGGAGATCTGGTCCTAAAGGAGAATCCTAAGAACCAGCCTAACATGGAGCAGAAAGGAAAATTTGAACCTAATTGGGTGGGACCTTATGTTGTCACTGCTAATTTTGGGACTGGAGCTTATCAACTAGCTACACCTGAGGGAGACGTTCTTCCAGATCCTATTAATACTCTACATTTGAAGCGGTTCTACACTTGATGTTTGGTTAGTAGAGCTTGTACAACAAAAAGTTCTTGCAAAATACCAAAAACATTCAGGAAATTGATCTTGAAGAAATCCAAAAATAGTGGAAAAGGTTCTACAGAAAAGGGTATCCTTGGTGAAAACCTGGTAAATAGGTGCCTTGATACTACAAAAACATTCAAAAAAGAAAAAAAAAATTGAAAAAGAGAAAAATGCCTTGATGAGCACCTGACAAAACAGACATCTTGGTAGCAAAAAGAAAGAAACAATCTTGCTAAGTGGTGAAAACCTAGCAATCAGGCGTCACTTGTGTTCTGCGCTCCATCTATCAATGCACTACTCATGCTAGGCCTTCATAATTTTGCCTGTGCTCAAAACAATGACTTCATTTTCCTACATAACTATCTTATCCTCGCTTGGGATTTGTCTACATTTACGTCTTAGGAATAAGTCATTCTGCACTAGGGGCATCTTTGCTAGTATGGTAGGTTATGGTTGCTAAGTTTCTCTAGGATGGTTTGCCTCACAAACACAATGTTTCTTGATACATGCAAAACAAATGTCACTTTCCAAAACAAGGGTGTCTTTTCAAACATCACATATCCAGACATGACATTTACATTAACAGAGTTCCTACAAGGCTATATTGGATCACAAACATGAAAGGATTATCCTCTCGATGAGCAGACATGGAACACCATATTGCTTGTATTCCAATTTTATGATTGATGAATCTTTACTATGTTTGACATATGAATGAACAAGTACTACTTAAACACACAGTTTGGTATTGGTTTGATTATGATTCTTTCATGTCCTGATGATGTTTTCAACTAGGGGCATCTAAGTAATTATAAATTTTATTTTATTGATTCACAATTGATGATTAGTTATGTCTTCTTAGTTACTCAATGACGTCTGCGCAAAGACAAAGAGTCACAAGGATAGGGGGCATACTATTTTCTTGGTTTTCTATGTATGGTGATTGTTCCAAATAATCCTATAAATTTCACCTAATTGGGATGTTTATGGTAAGAGCTGCTACTATGGGTGGATAGCCGCATATATCTCGATCTTCATTATGTGTAAACTACGGTGAGGTTGAAACGATTTCCTTGTCTATTTTCTGATCCAGATTCTCACTAAGGTATACGAATCATAATGTACCCAAGGATATGAATTTTCAAGGTCATTGCAGGTCCAATATCTTGCCTTAATCAGAATCTAGTATATTAAAAGGAAGGTGACTATTTTGTTATCCTGGTTTCTATGCCTTGATGCCTAAGTCTCTTTCCGACATTTCAATAAAACATAGTATTCATACTTTCATAATATCAGTGGGTATTAGTGATTTTTGTACTATCAGGTGGTATCCATTCCAAAAAGTTCCCAATGATGATAAAAAGCTATACATTTGCATATCAGTGACAAGTCCTAAGAGTCTGCATGTAGCTGCATTTAGAGATTGCATGATGCATTTTTGAAAGAGCAACATAAGGATTTGAGCTCAAACTCCTTTCTATTTTTAATTCATCTAAAATCCAAGTTTATTACTAATATCCTTGCTTCCTGAAATCTTTGATCTATCGGGAACAAAATCAAACTCACCTTTATAAAACGTGATTAACTTGGTACTTGTGTGTTTACTCTTAACACACCTTCATTCCTTCACTTCTGCTAATCCATTCTTTCTTGCCCTAACCTCTTCCTGCAAGTGATACATCATTTCCAAACTACGGAATTTATTCTTTTCCTTCGATTTCATTCCCGAGGGGGCATGATCACACTATCATCAATCAATTTTTTGCTCAAAACAACATTAAAATGACTTCGTTATCAAACAAACTAGGGGCATAACAGTTTCCTTGACTAAAGTTAGAACTGTTGGATAGAAAGCTTTGGTTCTCATAAGCTGGATATCTTGTGTTTCCTCATTTTAAAAGATTCTTATTAAGCTCCTGGTAGCTTCATACTGGCTTTTTGGACGACAACCAAGTTTAGAATCAGTATTACCAATCTTTGGACGACAACCAAGTTCAAAATTGGTATCTTTAAGATCTTTTATTGATCTTTGGATGACAACCAAGTTCAAGGTCAATTCTATTAGTTTAGTTTGATCAAGTACGAGACTGATCTCATCAACATTTCGTTCGACAACCAAGAACAGAATTCTCAATCTTTCTGAAGTCAAAGATCAAAAAATTTCTTTGAATCAATGCGCTTCTCGCACATCAATTCAAAGAGGGGCAAATGTAACCACCTGAATTTGGTCTGTTGCAACTATGGACCCTATTTTCCCTAAGTGTGATCATACCCCCAATTATGTCCAAACGACCCTGTTACTCCTTGGCATAATTCTTTTGAAATCAATTTAATCTCTTAAAGTGATCAAGTCACTAAATTATTTACTTTTAGCCAAAATCAAAATCAATCAAATACATGGCTAAAAATGATTAATTTGCTAGGAATTAAATAAATCCCTAAATCAATTACTCACTTGCAATTAACCCATTCCCCTAGCCTATTTAATTTAATTAAAATGGCTATAGTCCCCCTAATTATTAAAAAGCAATAAAATGCTTAAATAATTAAATTCCTTTATTTTAAATTAATTAAATAAGTTTAATTCATTTTATTTATATTCCCTTAAACCCCAACCTAACCTATCTCAACCACTTCTACCCTGGGTTCTAACCCATCTCAACCCATTCCACCCTTGCTAATCTAAATCCTAATTCTAATTCTACCCTAACCCACCTCTTAATGTTGTCACATTCCATTAGGGAATGATTAACAACTCAACCCACTTGAGAAAGTCCACTTTCTCAAGCAAGACTTTCCTAAGGGACCAACTTGCCAAGTTGAGTCTTACCCCCTTCCCATGCTTCTTTAAGGTTTTCATTAATGCCTGATTAATGAAGATGCCTTAAGCCCATGTCTCCTCCATGCCTCATTAATGCCCAAAGCATTAATGGCTCTTACACCACCAATAATGAGTCCCTCAACTCATTAATGAACCTTGTCTCCCCTCTCTCTCTCATATTCTTCTATAAATAGTATGCATTTTGGAGCACAAAAGAGCCTTCATCTCATATTGTAAATGCATTGTTACGCTGTTGGAATAGACTAAAACTCATATTTCATTTCATAGTTTATGCTTATGCATTGTTATAATGTCCATTTTTAGACTAATATGCATTGTTCATTGAATAATAGCTTGTTTTTAATCAAATCTTTCATGCTAG
>MU228495.1:4260349-4272819 GCA_018584345.1 Thuja plicata | reverse complement strand
TCTTCTTCACTTTCACTATCACTATCTTTTCTCATAGTGTGTTTATGACTTGATTTACTTATTCTCAAAGAAGATTTGAATGCAGACTCTATGTTTGGTAAGACACTATTATCAAATTTATTCATCTTAAATGAAATTAGTCTTGCAATCAAAATATCTAGAGTAACATTGCTATTTTCTACTGCTCTCATTTCTTGTATGGCAGATACTCTAATAGCATAAGTAGGCAGCAAGGTTCTTAGAATTTTACTTACCACAGTATCTTCATCTAGTACACCTCCAACTCCTCGGATTTCATTGACTACCTCTTTGATTCTTGTGTTGTACTGTGTGATTTTTTCACCTTCTTTCATTCTCAGATCATCAAAATTTCCTCTCAGGTTTTTTGCCTTGGCTCTCAGAACATTTTTATCACCACCATGTACAAGCTTCAATTTGTCCCACATCTGATTTGTAGTTGTGCATGCTTTGACATATTCAAATTCAGTATTGGAGAGTGAGGAAGCAAGCTCTATCATCATACGGCTATGCTCATGCTTCTCTCTCATTTGTTCAACTGTGGGTGCTCTTGTGGGAAACACATATTCGTTATCTAAGTATTGAGTAACATCATTTCCAATACCTGATAAGTGGAGTCTTATTCTACTTTGCCATGAAGCAAAGTTGTCTTTTTCAACTTGGGCACATCTTGTCTGTTCATCTTGTGATATTTAGCTTGAGCTATTAAACTCCCTTTCTAAGCACACAAGCTCTGATACCAATTGTTAGTAATAACTAAGAGGGGGGGGGGGGGGNCTAAGAGGGGGGGGGGGGTGAATTAGTGGCCTCAAAAATTAATCCTTAAAACAACCCTTCAAACTTAGTACCACAAATTTATACCTCTAGCTATCTTCAGTCCTATAAGATGAATTCCTTGAAATACTTATATGAAATTACTACTTGTCAGAATGCTTTGTAAAACCTTCTTCTATATGTTTACCAATAAATAGTCTTACTATTTACCGAAACACAGTAAATAACTAGTGTATACCGATCAATCTAGATTTACTTAAGTGAAATGCAAAAAAATAAAGTAATGACTCATAGACACATTAAAACATGGATTTTTAACGTGGAAACCTTGTTAAGGGAAAAACCACTGGGACCAGCACCCCAATTTTTCACTCTTCTAAAGTGAGCTCAGTTAAGAGCCAACCTTGTTAAAGGTTACAAACACACTATTAGGCTTGACCTTGTTAGAGGATTTAAATAGATAGTTTGTCACTTAGTATCTGGCATCTAATGCTACCATCCTTGATCAAACTCTCACTTGGCCTGTCAATAGGTATCGGGCATATCCAATGCTACTTTTTATGATCAAACTTTTTGATACTCCTTGGGATGTATCTCAATTACAAAAGACTTTTAAGTCCTACTTGCTTAAGAGACTTGATGCTTCAATGGTTAAACTGAAACAGTAAATTGATCTGTTCACATATACAACTTGAATTGTAGATTTTTAGATCTATTGTAAGTGCATTACCTTTCTGATCAATGTTATCAATTCAATACCTTTGCTCCACACTGTTCTTCTCTATGATGTTGTATCACTGTTCATCGATGTCCGTAGAATTTAGGTCTTTCCTCAGCTTGATTGATCAGGTCTGAATGAAGATTTTCTTCTCCTTCAGAATCTCTTCAGCATCTATTCTCTTGTCACTCCCCTTTTTTCATAATGAATAAGCTTTTCTCTTATATAGACATGATTTCACCATTTCTTGGCTTTCTTGATCTTGGTGTGATCCTCAATTATCACCACTTAGATTTAAAGCAAAAACTCTAATATTATCTTGTAGAGATCTTCTTGCCAACTGGACAAAGTAACTTTAAATCCTTTACTTATCTTTGGCTTTATCTTGTCGATTAAAATAATGATAAGTATCAGTTAAGTCTATATTTAGCTCTTGACAGCTAAGCATTTTGTCATTTTTGAACTCTCTATTCTGTCGATCAATACTTTAGTTAGTTGTCAGTGACAACTGACTATTCTGTCGGTGTGACTTCAGTTGTCTTTGGGATCTTCGTCTGTCGGGCAACACTTTAATTATGTCCATCAAGTTACTTTGTGCTTTTCTCATCGGGAAACACTGTGACTTTGCTTGTCGGTAATGTTGTGCATTTTTCTTGTTGGGTAACACCGTGACTTTTCTCTTTTACTCTGTCCATTGGTGTGCACTCTGTCGGTGTATATAGTCACTTTGTGAATACTTGACTTATGTGCAATAATAATAGCATAGACTTTGATTCAGTGGTTCATTGAAGTCTTTAGCAGTATGTCCATGACTATACAGATTATATCAAGTTGACATCAATGAAAATACAATACATTAACTAATTTAATGTCTTGCATTAACTTTCTTATGTCTCTGTGATCATCAAATTAACATCTTCAAACATTCAATCAGTTATAGTTCATTAGTTACTCAATACTTGGATACTAAATATGTGTTTCCTACAGGACCTCACACACTTGATCAATTGAGAGAAAATCATGAGCACAATTCTATCTGATGATGAATTGAAGATGTCAAAACTTGCACCTCTGCAAAGAAAATGTGGGACAAATTGAAGCTAGTACATGGAGGAGATGCAAATGTACTAAGAGCTAAGGCAGAAATCCTGAGAGGTAAATTTGATGACCTAAGAATGAAAGAAGGAGAAAATATCACTTAGTATATTTGTAGAATAAAAGAGGTAGTCAATGTTATTCGAGGAGTTGGAGGTGTACTTGAAGAAGAAATAGTGGTAAGTAAAATCCTAAGAACCTTACTGCCTTATATTCTATTAGAGTATCTACTATACAAGAATTGAGAGCAATAGAAAATAATAATGTCACTTTAGATAGTTTGGTTAGTAGACTTATTTCATTTGAGATGAATAACTTTGATAACAGTGTCTTACCATCTATTGAGTCTGCATTCAAATCTTCTTTGAAAATAAGTAAGTCAATTCATAAACACACTATGAGAAATGATAGTGAAAGTGATAGTGATGACCAAGAACTTGATGATATTGAAGCACTAATGGCTAGAATATTGCAGAGAGGAAAAGTTAGATACAAAGGTAAATTACCACTTGTATGTTTTAATTGTAAAGAGATTGGACACTTTTCTGCTAGATGTTCTAACAAAAGAAAAGATGACAGAAGTAATGATAGACCATATGAAAAGAAGTTTGACAGAAGCGATAACAAAGATTACCAAAGTAACCAACAATCTGATAGAAGAGATACCCGAGACTACAAGGAAAAAGGGAAGAAAGCCTATTACCTGGCTGAGAATAGACCTAGAGATACTGACACCGAAGTTGATGAAGATATTAAAATGGTATTTGTGGCCATGAAGGATGGTTCAGACGAAGAGGAAAGGTATGTAGAGACTGCACTCATATCTAAGGTTAGTAAAAATGATGTCTGGATTATAGATAGTGGCTACACTCACCACATGACTGATGATAAAGAAAATTTTGAAACTTTTGAGTATTACAATGGTGGATCAGTAAGAATGGGTAATGACTCACCTTGTCCGGTTGAAGGTAAAGGAACCATAATGTTAAATAATCTGATCAGATGTGAAAATGTATACTAGGTGAAAGGAATTAACTATAATATATTGAGTGTTTCACAGCTGAATAACACAGGTCACCAAGTTGCATTTGAGAACAAAAAGGAAAAGATCTTTAATGAATCAGGAAGGTTGATCGGAACTGGTGAACAGACAAAAGGTAACCTATTCTATCTTGACGATATAAAGACCACTTGTTTAATGGCTAGAAACAAAGACCTATGGTTGTGGCATAAAAGGTTATGTTATGTGAATTTTGACAACATGATTATGATAAGAAATAAAAAGAAAGTAAGAGGCTTACCAAGCATGTCAAAGCCCAAGCATATCATGTGTAAGAATTGTCAAAAAGGTAAAATGACAAAGTCTAGTTTGAAGAGAAAAACCCATACATCTAATGCTATTCTAGAATTAGTCCATAGTGATCTATGTGGACCCATGAGAACAAAGTGTTACTATGGTGACATATATTTCATTCTCTTTGTTGATGATTATTCTAGAATGATGACAATTATGTTCTTAAAAGAAAAATTAGAAGCGTTCAAGATGTTTAAATGGTACAAAGCTATTGTAGAAAAATAAAGTGGTAAGGAATTGAAATGCTTAAGATCAGATAGAGGAGGATAATTTGTTTCTGATGAATTCACTAATTTTTACAATGAGCATGGAATTAAAAGACAGGTTTCTGCACCAAGAACACCAAAAAAAAATGGGATTGCTAAAAGAAGAAACAGATCCATTGTTGATTGTGCAAGAACAATGATGATTGAGAAAAGCATCACTTAAAAATTCTAGAGGGAAGCTATCAGTACTACTGTCTACACATTGAACAAAGTTCAATTGAAGAAAGACACCAAAAAGACACCTTATGAGCTATGGTATGGTTACACACCCAATGTAAGATACTTCAAAATTTTTGGAAGTCAATGTTATATTTTGAAAGATGATAGAAATGGAAAGCTTGACTCCTAAAGTGAAAAAGGAATCTTTCTAGGGTATTCCACCAAAATCAAGGCTTATAATGTCTTAACAAGTCCTCTAAAAAAATCATTGAATGTGCAAATGTCAGAATAGATGAATATGCAGAGAAAAATGATGAGGAAAGCATAAAGAACCAAAAGACTACAACAGGTTTGTTTACGTTGAAGAACTTGACACTCTCCTTGAGCAATAGTGTATCACTCCCGAGCAACATAACATTGCACACGAACATCAGGCTGCAAATACTGAAAATTATGAAAATGCTCAAAATGATGTTACGAGCGATGCAGATTAGAATGAAGGTCAAAATAATGATCATAATGATGAACAAACAACTAAACTGATACTTGCCAAGTATGTCAGAAGATACCATCCACAAAACTAGATCATAGGAGACAAGAAGGCTAGAATGAGAACAAGAAGTAAGTCACTGAACACTAGATGTTTAATTTGTGATTTTGAGCCTAAATCTATTAATACTGCACTTGAATATGAAGAATGGGTCAGTGATATGAATGAAGAAATAGAACAAATTGAGAAGAAAAGAACATGGACATTAGTACCTAGACTGGATGACAAGAATGTTATCAGTACCAAATGGATATTTAGAAACAAGCTGAATGAGAATGGAGATGTCACAAGGAACAAAGAAAGATTAGTATGCAAGGGGTATGCACAAGAAGATGGTATTGACTATGGAGAAACCTTTGCACCTATTTCTAGACTAGAATGAGTAAGAATTCTACTTTCTTATGTTGCATTCAAAGGATTCAAGGTATACCAAATGGATGTCAAATCTGCATTCCTAAATGGAATACTAGAAGAAGAGGAATACATTGAACAACTAGAGGGTTTGTTGATCCTAACAGGAGAAACATGGTTTGTAGACTACACAAAGCCTTGTATGGATTGAAACAAGCACCTAGAGCCTAGTATGAAAGAATTCACTCCTATCTCATAAGCATTGGATTTGTAAGAACAAGTTAAAATAGCAATCTATATTTAAAAGAAGATACTAATAATAACATCTTGATTGCTGAAATATTTGTTGATGATATCGTATTTGGGGGTAATGATATGTTATGTAAATCATTTGCTAATGAAACCAGAAAAGAGTTTGAGATGTCAATGTTTCGGGAGATCAAATTCTTTCTTGGTCTACAAATTCTTCAACAAGATGCAAGTATATATATCACACAATCTAAATACATCAAGGAAGTGCTGAAGATATTCAAGATGGAAGATTCTAAACCAGTTGGAACACCTATGGCAACCAGATGCAAGTTGACAAAGGAAGTTAATTCAAATGAGGTAAATCAGACCTTATAAAGATCAATGATTGGAAAAATAATGTCTGTTGTTCATACCAGACTAGATATAGCACATGCAGTTGGAATAGTTGCAAGATTCTATGCTAATCCCAAAGAATCACACATGACTGTTGTCAAGAGAATTTTGAGATATCTAAAGAATAACGAAGACTATTACTTATGGTATAAAAGAGAAGGCAAATTTGAGCTTCAATTCTATACAGATGTTGATTGGGATGGAAACTTAGATGACAGAAAGAGCACAACTGGAGGAGCATTATTCATGGTTGAAAAACTTGTCACACGTATAAGTAAGAAGAAAGGATGCATCTCACAATCTACTGCAGAAGCAGAATATGTTTTTGCTGCTGCAAACTGCTCCAACATTGCATGGATCAAACAGTTACTGGAAGGTATGAATATGACAATTCTTGAACCATTGATTATCTATTGTGATAATACCATTGCAATAAACATTTCTAAGAATCATGTCATGCATGCTAAGACTAAGCATATTGCAATCAAGTATCATTACTTAAGAGAACAAGTACAAGAGAAAGAGGTGATAGTGGAATATGTTCAATCCATGGAACAATTAGCTGACATATTCACAAAGTCATTGCCTAAAGATACATTTGAGTACCTGATTAAGAGACTAGGGGTCTGACCCTTGTCTATTGGTCAGTAAGATGAATAGGAGGCTACATCAACCTACAAATAATTAGAAGATCATTCATGTTGATGCAAGCAAGGAGATGGAATGCAAAGATACATCAGTACACAGAAAGGTACATATCTACACCGAACACCAGAGTCATTGTATTGCTGATGGATAAGGAAATTCAAGGAGTTTATTATAAAAAGGAGGACGGATATACTTTGGCATTGTTGTCAATGGGAGAGATGTAACATGTAAGGAGAGAATATCCAAAGGAGAGAGATTATATCCATATGAAATATCCATCATTATGATCCAAAAGAAAGAGAAGTTATCCTAAGGGAGAGATGACTTAAGGGAGAGAGTATATCTATTGATGTCAAGGAAAAAGAGATGATCAAGGAGATGAACAGTCAAAGGGAGAGACAACATCAAAAGAAGAGATTATACAACACAAGGAGAGATAGAAACAAAACCTACTACATCCATCTAGTGAAGGGAATGAAGATTGAAGAAAGTACTCTGCAAGAAACAAATCTAAGCTAGAAGAGCTTACCAAGAGCCAAACATTTGTATTAGTTATAGAACAATAAGATTGGTAGATTGATGAACTACAACTGATATATTTCATACTGTATTAGTAGTAATGTAGTGTGTTGCCATCAATGCCAAAGGGAGAGATTGATGAATTATAACTGATTGAATGCTTGAAGATGTTAGGTTGATGATCACCAAGCTACAGAAAGTTAATGCAAGGCATTAAAATAGTTAATGTATTGTATTGTCATTGATGTAAACTTGATATAATCTTATTGGTTATATACATAGTGTCAAAGAATTCAAAGAACCAGAGAGATAAAGGTTATGCTTTCAATAATGCATAAAAGTTCAGTATGCACTAAGTGACAACAAACACCGACGGATAGTGCACCCCAACAGATAGAGAACCCCGAGAGGAAAGTCACAGTGATACCTGAGAAAGAATTACCGACGAGCAGAACCACAGAGTTACCTGATGGACATACAAACTCGACGGACAGAGATTCCCGAGGACAACTGAAGTCAAGACCGAAGCTAACAAGGAGTTAAACACCGAAAAGAACTGAAGTTCAGAAATGACAAAAGACTTAGCTGGGAAGAGCTAAATATGGAGTTAACCGGTTGATCACATTGTTTTCATCGACAAGTTAAAAGCCAAAGATAAGAAAGAGTTTTAAAGATGTTTTATTCCAGTTGTCTAATGAGAAATCTACGGGATAAAATTGAAGTAAAGCTTTAAAGAAATAAATGCGAGAAATGTGGATCACGTTAAGAACAAGAAAGTTAAGGACTTAGAAATGGTGAAATTATGTCTATAAAGAGACAAGATAATTCATTGTGAATTAGGGGTGAATAGAGAAGAGGATGCTAAAGAGAATACTGGTGAAGGAAGACTTCATACAATCCTGATCAATCAAGTTAAAGAATTATGTGGACACCGAGCAACAGAGAAGCACAACATCACTAAGAAGAAAGAAGTGGAGCAAAGGTATTGAAAAGAAACATTGATAAAAAAGGTATTATGAGCTTACAATAGATTTGAACATCTGCAAGTCTAAGTTGTTTATATGAACATATCATATATACTATTTCAGTTTAACCATTGATTCAAAAGTCTCTTAACCGAGCAGGATTTAACAATCCTTTATATATTGAGATACATCAGAAGGAGTATCAAAAGGTTAATTCATGGAGATAGCATAGTGAAATGCTAGATATCAAGTGATTAACCATTAGTAATAAATCCTCTAACAAGGTCACACTTAACAATGTGTTTGTAACCTTTAACAGGATTGGCTCTTCACCAAACTCACTTCAGAAGAGTGAAAATTTTGGGTTACCGGTCCCAAGTGGTTTTTCCCCTAATAGGGTTTCCACATTTAAAATCCATGTGTCAAATGTGTTTATGAGTCATTTCTTTAATTTTTTCCTTTACACATTACTAAAACAGGATTGATCGGTAAACACTAAGTTATTTAATGTATTTCGGTTAATGATAGACTACTAATTGGTAAAGATTAAGAATAAGATTTTACAGTGAACTCCGAGCAGTAGTTATTTGAGAAGATAATCTAAAGGCATACATCTTGTAGGACTGAAGATAACTAGAGGATTATAATTGTGATAATAAATTTTTGGGTTAATTTATAGGAATATTTTTTAAGCCACTGATTCACCCCTCCCTCTCAGTTATTCTAACATTTAATTCATGTATGCGCATCCTTAACTATGTTGTAGCAGTTTGGATTAGCTTATTTTAGTATTTGAATTCCCTTCAGTAGTTAAAGTTGAGTTCAATTCCAACATTTATCTTTCCAACATTTACCTTTCAAGAATTGCTTTCCTTGCAAGTTATAGGTTAGCATGGCTTTGGTAGGAACTTAGTGCATATATACTTTGCATACCCATTTCAAGTTCATGCACCCTGGTTTGATAGATAAATGAGCTTTTACAATGGAGATAGCTACCCATTTGGATGTCCAATCCCTGAGTTGAGTTGTGTAACCTAGTTATTGATCCATTTTGGAAGTCAAGCAGAGATTAAGGGTCCTCATAAGATAATATAAATTATAATGATATTTTTTTTTCTACAAAATTTGATAGCATGCAATGCATAAAAATATTAACATGCCCCCTTATATATAAAAGAGTGTTTGCTAATTTAATTAGGCTCTCTTCTTTTGCAAAGTAGGTTTTGCATTGGTTTCCAATTGGGTAAGGTTAAAGTGCACACTCTAAATTTTTATTTTTTTAGATGGAAAATAAAATATAACACTAATTTAGCTTGGGGTTTGTATTGATTTTATTTGGGTAAGGTTTAATGATATATTTCAAGGTTTGGTTTGGTTCAATTGTTCATAAGATACCACAATAGCTTACCTTAAGGTTCATGTTATTTTTTATTTGGGAAAGGTTAAAAAATACACTCTTAAGTTTTGATTTATTTAAGTGGCTCATAAAAAATTATATTGGCTCGAGATTCAAAATGGTTGCAATCTAGACAATATTAAGTAGAAAAATCTAATTTTTTATTTGTTTTGGTGGCTCATCTGAAACTACACTATCTTAGCTTAGGGTTTGCAATGATTTCAATCAAGGTAAATTTAAATTGCACACTCAAATTTTGATTTATTTAGGTGGCTAAGCAAAAATTGTTGTAGCTTTTCTTAGGATTTTCATTGGTTGGATATGGGTAAGATTAAACAACACACACTAAGTTTTGATTTGTTCAAGTGGATCATTGGAAATTACAATGACTTAGTTTAGTGTTTGAATTGCTTTCAACTTGGGCAAGAGTAAGCAATAAAATCTAAGTTTTGAATTGTTTATATGGCTCATTAGATACTGTACTAAATTGTCTTAGGGTGTGCATTGGTTTATTTTAGGCAAGACTAAAAAGCATACTCTAAGATCTAATTTATTTAAGTGATTCATTGTGAATCATACTAACTTAGTTTATGATTTACATTGATTTCAATCTCTGTAATATTGAATAATATTTAACAATAATTCTATTTTTTCATTTTTTTAGACGTGTAAATATATTTGTTTGATTTTAGATGAGTCGTTCATACAAATCAAAACTTAGAATATATTATTTAAACCTAAATCTTGAGTTTTTATCATACAAATAAAGTGAAGATCTTTTCTTTCCAATGCATAAATGCATTAATAATGATATTGATTATCTTGAATCTTTTATTTGATATTGGATCTAAGATGAAGAAATCTAATTGAACCTGTTAGCACTATACCAAGGAAATTTTCAAATTCCTAGCATTGACTGTTTTCCCGCACTTTCTGGTTTAAATCCCATATCTTACTATGCTTAAAAGGTCAAAATTCATTAATAATGTTCTGCTTTTAAATGTTTGTCGCTCAGTCGCGTTGGTCTTTTAACATGTTTTCAAGTTGTGTGAGTGAGTGATGAGTCATTTTGATGTAAATCGCGCAGTAGCGGTAAAATTGTGTCAAGTCATGATTAGCGGTGCGAGTGAGCGGTTTGGTTGCTAAAGAATGTAAATCGCGCAGTCGCGATGTATTTTTGAAGTCGGGTCATAGGCTTGCGGCTGAGCGGGTTGGAAATGGTTCTATTTTTCGCTCACTCGCGAGGGATTAACTCTTTTAAAAGAAGGTCTAGTGAGTCCGTGATGACTCAAAATCTTATGTGTCGCATAGTCGCTTTAATGTTATGTTGTTAACTTTATGCTCTACAACCGAGCGAGTGTTATTAAAAATGAAGTAATCGCACACTTGCGTTAGGTTTTCATGTATGTCTTTTAAGTTAGTGACTATGCAAGGAAGTCAGGTTGTAGAGGTCGCTCACTCGCTCAAGTTTTAACTCATATGTTTTTTGTAGTGCGAGTAAGTGATCTGTTATGCCAAAAATGAAGTTGAAATCTCGTCGCTCAGTCGCAAAGGTATTTTTCAATAAAGAAAAGGTGTGCAAGTGGGCGATTATGAGATCATTTATCACCTCGCTCACTCGCTGATGATTTGAAGTTTGAAGAAATAAGCTCGCGAGTATGCGATAAAGAAAAGAAAAGGGCTATTGCTCACTCGCCCATAAATAAAGACAAAAGGAAAGTTGTTAGTGGGTATGCGATTGAAGAAAGAAGGTTGGCAACCAAACACTCACAGTTGATGAGATAGTTAATTTTTCAAGCCCACGAGTGCACGATGGAGAAAAATGAATTTGTTGCTCAGCCACTCACAGATTGAAGAAAAGCAAAAAGGGTCAGTGAGTGTGTGATAAGAGAATTTTAAGATTTTGATACAAAAGCTCGCTCAGCTGCAAAGGATTAAGCCATAGGGATTTTTCAACAGCGAGTTTGTGAGTAAATGAAGAACAAGGGTCATCGCTCACTCGCTAATATTATAAGTTGAAGTGTTTTGTAGCTTGAGTAAGTGACCAGATAAAGTGCATGATAAAAATGAAAATTGCTCACTCGCTCAGATCCAAAGGCAATGATTTAGAAGCCAGTGGGTGTGCGATTGTGAAATGATTAAAAAATGAGTGTGTACTCGCTCACTCGCAAAGATTCAGACAAAGCTAAATGTTGAGTAGCAAGTCCACGATGGGAGAAGAAAAGGTAATATCGCACACTCACATGGACATAATAGCAAAGGGAAGAAATATAGTGAGTATGCGCCTGCCAAATGATGAAGTGCAAATTAGGTCATCGCTCACCCGCAGTAGATGTAAACCAAGGTAGAAACAGATGGAAAGTGTGCGACTGGTTAAAGAAAAGGTCACATCACTCACTCGCAAGGACTATTCAGAGTATGAGTAAAGTACAGTGGGTTGGTACCAGATTGACAAGTGGCTAGTTTAAGGCTTATGAGTGCAAAAGAGAAAAGTGTACACTCTTTTCCAGCTAGGATCAAATAATGTGAATTAATGGCAGTATTAGTGATAGAGTGATGATTTCATGACACTGCAAGTGCAAGAATTTGGCATTCAAGTGGACAAGACACAGGATTTAATGGCTATAAGTTTGAATGATTGAGTTTGATTCTGTACAACTCTCATTTCTGCATCCTGTGATTTTTTGCAAAGAGTGAAAAGGCTTGTTGGTCTCAAGTATTTTGTCTGAGATAGTAAATTCAAAGAAGAAGGATGAGTCAAGCTATTGTTCCTACGACCTCGCAAGGGTCTGAGAAGAAGAAAGAGATTACATTGAAGAAGTATATGAAATAATTTGACGAGTTGTTGCGCGGAACTCTGAATACAAACAGTGTAAACTGGGATAAATGGAACGACAAATGGTGTCAATGCAGAAATCTGGTAACCCCAAATTATTCTGGTAGTACTTTGTTTCATTATTTCTAGAATAATAGGATCAAACCAGTCCCAATTTGTAATCCATGGGATTTGAA
>MU228495.1:4238704-4259373 GCA_018584345.1 Thuja plicata | reverse complement strand
GAAAGGGTTTTTGATCTGATAAATGATTTTTTGAAGCAATACAGAATGTCTGCAGCAATTGCCAGATTTTGTGATCCAGAAAAATTTGTACAAACAACCCTAAAAAGAATGACTCCTTGGCAAAACATTAGGGATCATGAGCCACTAGATGATGAGGATGTTGTGAGGAACAAGCTAAATAATCAAGAAGTATAGGACAAGAGAAGGAAGTGGAATGACCTCCTAAGAGTAGAATTTGAGTGGAAAGAATCAGATAATTCATTCTCTAGTTTTTTCCCTGATCTCCCATACTTACAAAGGATAGAGGAAATGCTCAAGTTGTATGAAACCCTAATGGCATAAGTACCACAATTCAGTGCTGAAGATGCACAATCTAAAGGGTCCCCAATTCCAACTGCATCACCAGGAAAAACAGGAAGAGGAACAAGAAAAAGAAGAATAACATGAAGAGGAAGAGGTCAGTCAAGAGGCTACTTCAGTTAGAGAGCCACCAAGGAAGAAAAAAAAGAAAGAGAACAAGATGGTGCAGGACAGGAAAAGCATGGCCAAGGCCATGATCTCTGAGCATGGTAAATATTTTAGAAAGTTGAAGAGACAATTGCAGAAAGAGCTTGAGGCTGAGGGCCAAGGAGACAATCAAATGGTACTATTTGAAAAGGATGACGAGAGGGTCATGATGGCTAATGAGTTCATGAAGGATGATGAGTTCATAAATTCTGAGGAATTCAAAAATTTCTTGATTAAATTGAAACAAAAGAATTTGAGGCAAGAGTTGACTGCAACAGAAGAAAATACAGATAAGATTGGGGAGATTCTACAAACACTCCAAGATTATGATCTTGAGAGTGAACAGATTATTGTGGAACAAGCCAGGTTGCTGGTATAGAATAGTGGTGTAATGCTGATACCTGGTTGGGATCTATAATCCACATTTATTATTGATCAGATCAGGAGGCAAGAAGATCCTCTGTTGAAAATAGAGTTTGAAATGGATGAAGTATTGAAAGGTTCAGGATTTGATCCTAAATCAGAAACCCTAGCAATATGGTCACTAGATCCTACCACACAAAAACCCTTAGTCATGACTATCAGAGAAGAGAAAAGGGCAGACAAGATGATATGGAATTCACAGAATACTTCAAAAACTGAGATAGCTCAGTTAATGACACAAGTTTCATTCATGAACCTGGCAAAAGTTGATGACCTGTCCAAGAGGTATGAAATGAATTTTGGCCAAATGATGGCCCTAGCAAAGAAACATGAAGAAGTGGTGGTCCAAAACCACACATTAGAAGAGGAAATTGCCAAATTGAAAGAGGAGTTAATAGAGAGTAAGAGGAAAAAACTCCAACCCTTGAGGAAGTGGCAAAAGTTGTGACAAATGTTGCCATTGGAGTTAAGGAAGATTCTGCATTGGCAGAAAGCCAATCAAAAGAGATATCACAGGAATAGAGCATAAATGCTATGTTTGTTATGTTTCTCATATTGCAGCACAGGATTGATGTCCTAAAATAGAAAACTGACATAGTGAATACACTATATGGGTCATTACAAGAAGCTTCAAAGATAGCTGCAGAAGCTATGGTTTTCTTAGAACCTGGTTTCAAAATGTGGTCAGGGAAGGAAAGGATCTTGGATAAGTTAAAAACTGCTATGCTATATAGTGATGATTTCCCGGGTAAAGTAATGGATACCATTGAGATGGTTAGTAAGCTGAATGACACCTTTTCCCTTTTTAATGGCAAATCTGATTTGATAGATAACAAGTTGTAGCTATTTGGTGAACAATGTCCATCATTGATCCCAATAATTTATGATGAAATAGGTGTTTTAAAAACACAATCAGATTGGGTAGCTGGTTTTGACGTTGTACTAAAAAATCAAGATATAAAGCAATGCTTGGAAAAGGATACGAATGCTGAATATTGTAACAAATTGATTGATAACCTTTTCAAGATCGAGAGAGATATGGCCAAGTTCATTTCTGAGGCCATAACTGCCATAGATGCCAGGTGGATAGAAGTTGTTGCAAAGTTGGAAGAAGAAAAAACCTTTGACTGGCCCACCGCCAAAGAGGTAAATAGATGGGAGGCAAAGCTGAAAGGATAAGGAGGACATTGTCAACAACAACAACAAACCTTATTCAAACTTTGCCAATAGCTGCCACCCGTGTTCTGTTACATGTTTTGCTTCTTGTCTATTGTGAGGTTGTTGCAAAAAGATTTTGTAAATCTTTCCCAGTAAGTTGGTAGCTTGTCACATCCTTAATTATAAAAGGATTCCAAGACTACTGGGAAAGACATAGCCATTTTATTTTTGAGAATGCAATGTATAATTGTATAAACTTTGGTTCAAGACCAATACAATAGGTTTTTGGAGAATTATTGTTGAATGTAGCAAGCAATTCTGATTTTGAATGAAAATAAAATCCAGTTAACAGTTTCTGAAGCATATAATGAGTATTGTGTCTTCATTTTGGTGTTCTGAATTTTATTTAGATTGAATATTTAAGAAATGTTCAATTTATATGTTTTTCAGGAAGATTATGAAATACTTCTAGGGTTCTTTCAAGGAAAGACTAAAATTGCCTTAGGAATGTTTCAATAAGATTCAGGGTATACAATGAATTTGATGAATTAACTTGTTAAGTGTGTTGAAATAGGTATATAAGGTATATTTGTGTTTATGTCAGATGTTGTAATTGTTTTAAGTTCATGTTCATGATCAAGCTGGTTAAAATTGTTCATAAGTGACTCCTTGACCTAGGATTAAGCATTGGTCTATGTCCATTTAATCAAGTGACTATCACTATTAAAATTAATCTTTGCTTATTGGTATGGTCTGTATTCAATAAAAGTTACAGTGATCAACCCTTGTAATTTCATTCACAGTTAATTGGAATAATTTAGTGATCTCGTTATTCTAAGTTAAAAGGGTAATCCCGCCCAAGTTAGTGGAGCTCAAAGTGTAGGAGGTTTCAAAACCTTGTTTCTATCATTTTGCATCTTGCTTGGTCAGTGTCTGGGATAAATAGAGCAAGCTCTCTGAGAATATTTTTCATATCATCAAGAAAAGGAACTAACAGAAAATGGCGACTATACTGGGGATTTTTATCAAAGAATGCGTGAAAGGTTAGTCTGACAACAACATTCCACAATATAGATTCCTTGAAGTCCATTTTTTGAAATCACATATTGTGTATTGCATTTTATTGAGTTATATCCTCAAATATCATTGTCAAAGTGAATTTTCTTTATTTTATTCCCAAAGTTTTTGGGTGGTGACTCTGATCTATTGGTTATAGTGTTTCCAAGGGAAATACTAGCATATTAAGTGTGTGAGATTTCATTTTGGACATAATGAGGAACACAAAAGCAAACACAAAGAATCACTCTCAGGCAATATCGGAGAGTGATATTTCTAAAAATTCTAGAAGAAATGACTCTAGAAAAGGGGAATCCTCTAATAATACTTCCTGGAAGCCTAGGCCAGTAGGCCCCATCCAGTCATTAGATACTATTCCTGAGAAAGAAATTAATAAACCTTTAAACCTTGAGTCTGACACAACTGGTTATTTTGAGAACATATTTAACCCTAGACCAAAAAATGTATTTCAAGAAAAGGGGGAAACATCCTCCTATTTCGAGGGTATCCCCTATGAGAGGGTTGAAGAGAAAAAGGGAGAAAATAAGGTGAATGTATATGACTCTTCTAGTTCTGGTATTGAGGGAGTCCTCAGAGATAATGACCTTTTGAAGAGGGAATTAGATGAACCGTTACTCATCAAGCAAAAGAATGATGAGGCTAGAGAAGAAAAAGTTATAAATGCTATTACTAAGAGGGAAAACTTAAAGAAGCGAGTTGCTCAATTAAAATTGGCAGCTCAGGGTGCTAATGAAGGATTTCATGGTTTGAATAAAGAGATTTTTGGAGATGTAGATACCCTGAGAAAAGAATGCCATGAAAGAGAACATTTTCTTAAGAAGGGTGAACCCAGAGATGCAGGTCCTGTAGTGAGGCAAGTTATTAACTATGGAAATAAAAAATCTCCTAAACCTCAGATAGTTACACAAAATGTATCAACAACTAATGCTAGGCAAACAAAGGTTGACAAAGGAAAACAAAAGATCACTGGCATTAACTTTTCTCAACCTAAAATTGAAGAGGGTATATCTCAGAACATATTTTCACTTGATATGGAATTAGAAAGGGAAAGAAAGGCCAAAGATGATATTGCAAAATAGTTGGAAAAAGCTGAATTAGAATCTGCTACTGCAGAGAAGAAGAAAATGATTGCCTTCTTGAGTTCCATGACTAGTACCAATATGAAAAATAATGCTATGAGTCAGGCCATCCCTATATTTAATTCTAATGTTTAGACCAATAATGCCAATACAAATACCCAGACATATAGTGTAGCTCAAGGGGTTGCATCACAATTAGGAGCAAGTGGACCTAATAGAAATATTGGCCTCCACAATGTGGGCATTGGTCAAAACATTAGCAGTATTACCCAAAATGTTGGTCAGGATATGGGCTCTAATTTTCAAAGAAGACCTATTCATCTAGAGAGATATAGACAATTGTTCTTTGATGGTATCCCTGGCCAACCAAACCTTATTCCTAATGAGGCCAGAGATAAAATTCCCAAGTTTAGTGGGAATAATGCCATAACTAGTGAATAACATCTAAAAGTATTCTCGGATATAATGAATGATTATGAGATTGGAGATGAGGATGCTGTAATGAAATTATTTGTACAATCCTTAATTGAGGATGCAAGAGATTGGTACCGAGGTTTGCCTGATCATAGTATTTATTCTTGGGATGAATTTGTTAGAAGTTTCAAAGAGAAATATGGTGACAAGATAAATTCTGGTTTTATGTTGAATGAATTCAACAACTTGAAAAAATTCACTAATGAAGGCATTACTAAATTTAATGTAAGATTTCAAAAGGCTATGTATAAGTTGTTTCAAGTATTGAGAATATATGAAAATGTGTGTGTTACTACCTATTGTAATGCTTTGGATGGAAAAACATCTTATCTGCTTATGGATAAAGACCTTCAAACCATGAGAGAAGCATATAAGTTAGCTATAAATATAGAAAGCAACAGAAGGGCTTCTGGCAAGCTTGGTAAATGGGATGACAATAGGTTCTGGAAAGAGTAAAAAACATAGCCTAATAAAATCCCCAAGGAAGAAGATAAGATGGACGCATTGGTAATTGTGGTGAAATACCTTGCTGCCAAGGTAGACAAGAATGAAAAAGGAATTCAAAATAATAGGCCACAGTACCAAAGACAGGATAAACCTTATAGACTTCAAGATTTGCCTTTTAAAACTTAGTGGAAGGATGGGAAACCTGTGTCAGAAGAGCATAATGATCCCAAGAACAAAGATATTCCTGATCCATTAAAAAACAATAGTGCCCATAATGTGGAAAATACTCCTTGGTGCATAGCTTGTAATATGCCTCATTCCCCATATCAATGTGCAGTAGCTCAGGGCTTGTTGGATCAACGTAAAAACATTGGGACACAAGAAAGTAAAGGAGAGAAGAAACTTGTTGTAAATATGTGTTTACTTACTATTGAGGATGACAATGGTAGTTTAGAAGAAGAATTAAAAGAAGAGATTATAGTCACAATAAAAAATACAAGTACTAAGTTAGAGCATTTTCAACTTGGGATGCCTAATGAAGAAGAGATAAGATTTTTAACCATTGCTGCTGTGACACAAGAAAGAAGTTCATACCAGCTCAGAAATAGAAAAGTTGATCAAAGTGGGAAACAACCTGATTCACCTATCATTATAGAAGTTATAAATGAGGAAGTTGCACAAGATGAAGTGAAAGATACCTTGGTTAAAGAAAGCAAAGTCACTCCTACTCATGACCAAAAAATAAGGTTGTTGAAAGAAAGTAAAGGTAAAATGTCTTCTGATAGTGACATGAGTTTCCCAACTTTTAATATGAAGCAAGATTTATCTCAGATGAAAGTCTCTGTTCCTTTGCTTGAGATGTTTAAAATTAAGGAACACCGGGAGGCAGCCTTTTCATTGCTTTCTAACTTACCTAGTGTGCATGACAATACTATTTTGAATGATGAAATGAAAGGTGAGCATGAAGAAAAGGATAGGGTCCCAATCTGTTTGGGAAATATAGTTATTCAAGAACCAGATCAGATTGATCCTTTTTATGTTACATTGCTCACAAATAATATGTTGCTAAAAAATTGTATGATGGATTCAGGAGTTGCTGCTAATGTAATGACTTACACTGTTATGAAATAATTGGGTTTAGATGTGGATACTACTTGTGGTAAATGTTATGCCATGGAAAAAAGGGAAGTACCTGTAATAGGAACTTTACAAGGGTTAGCTAAAACTTGCTGCTTACCCTGAGGTCACTTTTAAGATAGATGTTGTGGTTGTAGATTCACCACCCCATTATGTTATTCTCTTATCAAGACAATGTGCTGCAGCCATTGGAGGACATGTACAATTGGATTTATCTTTTTCTACCATTTCTGTTAATGAAAAATAAGAAAAACTATTAAGGGAGCCTAGATCTCCTGTTTATGTCGAAAAGGTTCAACCTAGTATGTTGAATTTCTTTGTGGAAGTGGATATAAATAATTTCAAAGTGGAAAAGATTCAGTCACAATTAAAAAATACAAATCCCATGATAGAAGAATTGGAATTGCAGCAGCAAGGGCTCTAGCAGATGTATTTTGATGGAACATGCTCGAAAGAGTGATCAGGGGCTGGTGTTTTGTTTGTCTCTCCATCAGGTATTACTTTCAAATACTCATTCCTGCTATCATTTCAATGTACAAATAACACAACTGAGTGTGAGGCATTGTTGTTGGGGTTAGAAATAGCAATAAAGCATGGCATTAAATTATTGATAGTTTTTGGTGATTCAGGGCTAGCTATTTCCCAAATTAAAACAAGATATGCTGCCAAAAATGATAGGTTGAAACAATATAAGCATGCTGTATGGGATAGCATTGAGTTTTTTAATGCATTTTCCATTGAATCGATAGAAAGATCCAAGAATATCATGGCAGATTTTCTGGCTAATATAGATTTGAAAAATGATGATCTAACACTAGCAGGGATATCTATTGTGGAAACTAAGACTAGGCCTGCAATCCCTGATAATATATATAATTGGCAAGTTTTTGAGAGTGATGAGGATATCCTCAACTTCATTCAATGTGTGGATAATTATGATGGTCAAGTCATTGATTGTAATAATTTGATAGAGATTATTGATGGGAAAGAAACTATTTTTGGTAATGAAATTTTGCAGTTGTAGACAAATGAAATCCCTAAGGGACTGACTCAATTAGAAGGATTTTTTATTGATAATGACAGTCATATGTGCCACAAACCTCCTGCCAAGTTGGATAACTTTGAGGAGATAAATTTGGGATCAGAATGTACATTGGAAAGAAATTGGCTCCTCATGTGAGGACTAATTTGATTAGCTTGTTGAAAATATTCAAGCATGTTTTTGTTTGGTCTTATGAAGACCTTAAGGCTTACAAGGAATATTTATTTCAACATGAAATTCCATTAAAAGATGATATTAAGCCTTTCAGACAGAAACAAAGGCCAATCAACCCTTTGTTGGGCCTCAAAATGCAGCAAGAATTGACAAAACTCAGAGAAGCTGGAATCATAAAACCAATTAGGCATTTTTCTTGGGTGTCTAATTTGGTCCCTGTCAGAAAGAAAAATGGAGATATTAGGCTGTGTGTTGATTTTAGGAATCTTAACGTGGCCTCATTGAAAGATAATTATTCCTTTCCAAATATGGAGGCCATGTTGCAAAGGGTAACTGGTTGTGATCTTTTATCTATGATGGATGGTTTTTCTGGTTATAACCAGGTGCTAATTCAAGAGTTTGAAAAATTCAAGACAGCTTTCACTACCCCATGGGGTACATATGTTTATGTAAGAATGCCATTTGGCCTGATGAATGTAGGGGCTGCTTTCCAGAGAGCCATGGATGTGGCTTTCAAGGAATTTATAAATATTATTATGGTAGTATATCAAGATGATTTAACTGCATATTCCCAAAAGGCTGATGATCATTGCAAATATCTAGAAAAGATCTTTACCAAAGCCTTGGAGTATGGAATTTCTTTAAATCCCAAGAAGTGTCACTTTGTTGTAACTGAAGGTAAATTATTGGGACATATAGTGTCTAAAGAAGGTGTCAGGATTGATCCTGAAAGAGTGGAAGCTATTAACAAGGTGTTGCCACAAAAGAATATTAAAGGAGTTCAGTCTTTCCTTGGAAAGGTAAATTTTGTGAGGAGATTTATTGCAAAATTTGCTAAAATAGTAAAACCCATTGTTAAATTGCTGAAGAAAAATGCAAAGTTTGAATGGGATAAAAATGCCCAGTCAGCATTTAATGAGATAAAAGTGGCAATTCAACAGGCTCTTGTATTAAGATCTCCAAATTATGAGAAACCTTTCTCCATGTTTTCTTTTTCTTCATTTCATACAATTGTTGCAGTACTTTTGCAGAAAGATGATGAAGGTTTTGAACACCCCATAACATTTTTTAGTAAATCTCTACAAGCAGTGGAACTTAACTATGAGATAATGGAGAAACAAGCATATGCATTGGTCAAGGCTGTCAATGTTTTTAAACCTTATCTTGTTTGTGCAAAAATAATGGCTTATGTGCCAAATGCCACAGTGAAAGACATATTATCTCAATCTAAAGTTACTGGGAAGAGGTGCAGATGGATTAGTAGGATCCAAGAGTTCAATTTGGAAATTCAGGTTATTAAATTGGTAAGGGGTTTGGGTTTAGCCAAATTAATGACTGATACAAATATGGAGTTAGCCTAAATGAATGATGTACAAACAATAAAAATGAATTTTACTAGCATAGAATTGCAGTTCTGGTATACTGATATTGTATTTTTTCTAAAAAATGCTAAATTTACAGAACATATGTCAGATAACCAGAAGAGGACTCTGAGATTGCAGGCCCAGAGGTATGTCCTGATACAAGGTGATTTATTTTGGAAGAATAGAGATGGAATTTTATTATTATGTTTGGATAAATCATAGTCTGAAAGGGTCTTAAATGAAATGCATAGTGGTGTGTGTGGTGGGAATTATTCTGCCAAAACCACAGCTCACAAAATAATCAGAGTTGGATTCTATTGGCCATGTCTTTTTAGAGACACTCAAATGTTTGTACAAAAGTGTGAACCATGCCAAAGATTTTCTGCTAAAATGAAATTTTCAGGAGCCTTACTTTTAAATCCTATGACCATTGAAGCACCTTTTACCCAATGGGGTTTGGACTTTATCGGTGAATTTACAGAAAAATCCAGTGGGGGTCACAGTTGGATTCTTGTGGCTACAGGCTACTTCACAAAATGGATAGAAGCAATTCCAACAAAGAGGGCAACCATCAAGATAGTAATGGACTTTTTAATGGACAACATTCTGACAAGATTTGGTGTGCCCACTAAGCTAATTATGGATAATGCCATGTGCTTTAGGTCCGAGAAATTTAGGGATTTATGTGAAGATTATGGAATTATTTTATCTTACTCCTCACCATATCATCCCCAAGAAAATGGATAGGCTGAGTCCAGTAATAAAAGTCTCATAAAAATAATTAAGAGGATTTTGGATAAAAATAAGAAGTCCTAGCATTTAAAATCGAAGTTAGCCCTATGGGATGATAGGGTGACAGTAAAAAGATCAATAGGGGTTTCCCGTTTTGAAATAGTTTATGGAAATCAGGCAAGGTTGCCTTTGAACAACCTGTTACCAGTATATAAACTTTTGCAGGAAGAAGATTTGGAAAATCAAGAACCCATGATGGAAAGAATGGATCAATTGGTGGAACTAGAAGAGATAAGAACAGAAGCTCACAAAAGAAACCTGAAGATCCAACAACAATCCAAGTACTTGTTTGATAAAAGAGGAACTGAAATAAAATTTTAGATAAATGATATGGTGCTGCAATGGAATGCTAGAAAAGAAGAAAAGGGCAAACATGGTAAATTTGATTCATTATGGATGGGCCCGTTTGTAATCCAGGAATTTCATGGTCAAGATTCTTATTTCTTAGAAGACCCTAATGGTGAGATATAGGAATTGCCAGTGCATGGACAATTCTTGAAACATTATTTCTCGTAAGGCTACATTTTCCATGCACAGTAGGTTAGATTTCCCTATTTTAAGTGTGGGTTTTGTGTGCGCATGTACAGTTTTGTTTCGGTTTGTGGTTTGTTTCCTAGAGATGTGCCTTCTAATGTCAATTTTGCAATTAACTTTCCCCAGTCAGAGCCATTATTAGCACTATACCAAGGAAATTTTCAAATTCCTAGCATTGATTGTTTTCCCACGCTTTCTAGTTTAAATCCCATATCTTACTATGCTTAAAAGGTCAAAATTCATTAATAATGTTCTACTTTTAAATGTTTGTCACTCAGTCACGTTGGTCTTTTAACATGTTTTCAAGTTGTGCGAGTGAGCGGTGAGTCATTTTGATGTAAATCATGCAGTTGCGATAAAATTGTGTCAAGTCATGATTAGCGGTGCGAGTGAGCGGTTTGGTTGCTAAAGAATGTAAATCGCGCAGTCGTGATGTATTTTTGAAGTTGGGTCATAGGCTTGCAGTTGAGCGGGTTGGAAATGGTTCTTTTTATCGCTCACTTGTGAGGGATTAACTCTTTTAAAAGAAGGTCTAGTGAGTCTGTGATGACTCAAAATCTTGTGTGTCGCATAGTCGCTTTAATGTTATGTTGTTAACTTTATGATCTGCGACCGAGCGAGTGTTATTAAAAATGAGGTAATCACACACCCACGTTAGGTTTTCATGTATGTCTTTTAAGTCAGTGACTGTACGAGGAAGTCAGGTTGTAGAGGTCGCTCACTTGCTCAAGTTTTAACTCATATGTTTTTTGCAGTGCGAGTAAGCGATCTGTTATGCCAAAAATGAAGTTGAAAGCTCGCCGCTCAGTCACAGAGGTATTTTTCAATAAAGAAAAGGTGTGTGAGTGGGCAATTATGAGATCATTTATCACCTCGCTCACTCGCTAATTATTTGAAGTTTGAATAAATAAGCTCGTGAGTATGCGATAGAGAAAAGAAAAGGGATATCGCTCACTCGCCCATAAATAAAGACAAAAGGAAAGTTCTTAGCGGGTATGCGATTGAAGAAAGAAGGTTGGAAATCACACATTCACGATTGATGAGATTGTTAATTTTTCAAGCCTACGAGTGCATGATGGAGAAAAATGAAGTTGTCACTCAGCCGCTCACAGATTGAAGAAAATAAAAAAGGGTCAGCGAGTGTGCGATAAGAGAATTTTAAGATTTTGATACAAAAGCTTGCTCAACCACAAAGGATTAAGCCATAGGGATTTTTCAACATCGAGTTTGCGAGTAAATGAAAAACAAGGGTCATCGCTCACTCACTAATATTATAAGTTGAAGTGTTTTACAATGTGAGTAAGCGACCAGATAAAGTGTATGATAAAAATGAAAATCGCTCACTCGCTCGGATCCAAAGGAAATGATTTAGAAGCTAGCGGGTGTGCGATTGTGAAATGATTAAAAAATGAGTGTGTACTCGCTCACTCATGAAGATTTAAACAAAGCTAAATGTTGAGTAGCAAGTCTGCGATGGGAGAAGAAAAGGTAATATCGCACACTCGCATGGACATAAAAGCAAAGGGTAGAAAGATAGTGAGTATGCGACTGCCAAATGATGAAGTGCAAATTAGGTCATCGCTCACCTGCAATAGATGTAAACCAAGGTAGAAATAGACGGTGAGTGTGCGACTGGTTAAAGAAAAGGTCACATCGCTCACTCGCAAGGACTATTATGAGTATGAGTAAAGTATAGTGGGTTGGCACCAGATTGAAAAGTGGCTAGTTTCAGGCTTACGAGTGCAAAAAGAGAAAAGTGTACACTCTTTTCTAGCTAGGATCAAATAGTGTGAATTAATGGAAGAATTAGTGACAGAGTGATGATTTCATGACACTGCAAGTGCAAGAATTTGGCATTCAAGTGGACAAGACACAGGATTTAATGGCTATAAGTTTGAATGATTGAGTTTGATTCTGTACAACTCTCATTTCTGCATCCTGAGATTTTCTGCGAAGAGCGAAAAGGCTTGTTGGTCTAAAGTATTTTGTCTAAGATAGTAAATTCAAAGAAGAAGGATGAGTCAAGCTATTGTTGCCACTACCTCGCAAGGGTCTAAGAAGAAGAAAGAGGTTACATTGGAGAAGTATACAAAATAATTTTTTGAGTTGCTGCCTGAAACTCTGAATACAAACAGTGCAAATTGGGATGAATGGAATGACAAATGGTGTCAATGCAGAAATCTAGTAACCCCAAATTATTCTGGTAGTACTTTGTTTCATTATTTTTGGAATAATAGGATCAAACCAGTCCCAATTTGTAATGCATGGGATTTGAATATGGCAAAATTGATTGTGCCTAATGTCTATGTGGACATAGGTCTTATTAAGGAACTAGCTAAAAAATACTGCCCAGTAGCTAGGGTAATCAGGAAAAGGAATAAAGAGACCCTAGTTTCCATAGATAGGAGGTCAGTGACAGAAGTATTTGGAGTCACTGGTGCATTGTGCACAGACATTGATTTAAAGAAGATTAAGGTAGACTTTGTCTAAAGAGAGCATTTAATCAAGCAATATTAAATGCCTAAGTTCATGCCCATAGTAGATAGGCACCTGCTAAAAATCCTAGACAATTTCAAGCCACCTTTTGACTTATTCCTGTTTCATCATTATGTAAAATGCACGGTCTATGGTTTGAGCAGGGTTCTAGGTTTTGATGGGGACTCCACAGTGTCTCAAGATTTACTTATGATGGCCATGAACATCCAACACCCAGAGGTCAACATTGATTATGACTATGTTGGATATATAGTTGATGCTATCCATGCTGCAGTTTTAGAGATACAGTCAAATACTCCAACACCTACTGATGTATATGATTTTGTATTATAACAGAGCATCAATGGATAAAGAGCTTGAATTATTTGTCTTAGAGTATGGTGTGGATGCACCAATCCAAAGATGGACTCAGGTATGGGATAGTTCATCCAACAACTCATAATTTGTATGCTTTTGCAACTGGATTGTGGATCCAATTTTTAATTTGTTAGGAACAAATAGGCACAGGCTTCCTTTTGAGGTTAGAAAGATTTTGAGACCTTGGGAGTATGTCCCAAACTGGCCTATCTCTCACAATTGGGCTGATTTCTTATTTTTTGATTACATTACTATCATCAGAGTATATGGTTGTTCTCAGCCCCCTCACATCCTTCCCAAGTTTGTTCCCCCTAGGATTGCATTTTTAGAATTTGTCTGGCAAATTACTTGGTTAGATAAGGAATTTCTAGAGGGACATAAGAAGGGAAATTTTATCCCCAAATTGTGGATGGGTTTTGAATTCTCTATCGGGAAAAGGGTTTTTGATCTGATAAATGATTTCTTGAAGAAATACAGAATGTCTGTAGCAATTGCCAAATTCTGTGATCCAGAAACATTTGTGCAAACAACCCTAAAAAGAATGACTCCTTGGAAAAAAATTAGGGATCATGAGCCATTGGATGACGAGGATGTTGTGAGGAACAAGCTAAATAAGAAAGAAGTCTAGGACATGAGAAGGAAGTGGAATGACCTCCTAAGAGCAGAATCTGAGTGGAAAGAATCAGATAATTCATTCTCTGATTTTTTCCCTAATCTCCCATACTTACAAAGGATAGAGGAAATGCTCAAGTCCTATGAAACCCTAATGGCATAAGTACCACAATTCAGTGCTGAAGATGCACAATTTAAAGGGTCCCCAATTCTAGTTGCATTACATGACCAAGAATACCAGGAAAAATAGGAAGAGGAACAACAAAAAGAAGAACAACATGAAGAGGAAGAGGCCAGTGAAGAGGCTACTTCAGCTAGAGAGCCACCAAGGAAGAAACAAAAGAAAGAGCACAAGATGGTCCAGAATAGGAAAAGCATGGCCAAGGCCATGATCTCTAAGCATGGTAAATATTTTAGAAAGTTGAAGAGACAATTGCAGAAAGAGCCTGAGGCTGAGGGCCAAGGAGACAATCAAATGGTACTATTTGAAAAGCATGACGAGAGGGTCATGATGGCTAATGAGTTCATGAAGGATGATGAATTCATAAATTCTGAGGAAATCAAAACTTTATTGATTAAATTTAAACAAATGAATTTGAGGAAAGAGTTGACTACAACAAAAGAAAATATAGATAAGAATGAGGAGATTGTACAAACACTCCAAGATTATGATCCTAAGAGTGAACAGATTGTTGGAAATATAATAATGGGAAAGCAAGATACTAAGAGGGGGGGGGGGTGAATGAGATCTTTAAATATAAACACTTAAAACAAACCAATAACACATTCATACATAAATAAATCTAATGTAATCTCAGATAGCATCCACACCATGAAATAAGTAACACATAACACAATAACTTGGTAACCCAAAAACCCAAATAGGTAAAACTAGGGTGGGGATGACACCCACAAAAGCCTCCACTACTATAGTGATAAAGTGTATCTGTTAAGGTTATAATGTTTGATTACAAAATGTAATCTACCCTGTTAGAGGTCTGCTCTGTTAAAAGCTTCGGATCATTACAATCTACCTTGTAAAAGGATTTAAAATTACAATGAAGTAAGCACTCTGTTAAGAGATAAATAAAGGCTTGCTAAAACCACTCTATTAAGAGATTTTCACCTGATACAATGATTAAAAAGTCTCAAGTATTGATCCTTCAATATGCACTCTGATGCTGATGATGGATCTCCTCTTTTCAGTATCTCTTTTGATCTTGTAATCTGATATATCTTTACTCTACTGTTAACTATGTTATGCTCTTCTTAATCTCTGCTTCTGAACAAAATAACCCTCTGTGCATTTCACTTCAAAATGCAGTCCCTTTAACAATTACTCTTCTAGCTCTTGCACATCCATAATAGGGTTTTGAAGCAATCTAATATATCTATATAGATCTGACAGTGAGATCTAGATCAACGATCAAGATTTGATATCCATGCCTTGATGGTAAAATAATTAATGCTTACAACGAGTCATGCATAGGATAAAGTAATTAAATGCATAACTAACTCTGTATAATAATATTAAATGCATACATAAGTCGGCCCAAAAATCCTATACAAGTCAGCCAGATCACTTATGCTTGAATTTTGTATTATTCCTGAGAAGTATACAAAAACTATCCTGCTTGGCATTTAACATCCCTGTCTTCTACTCAGCTTGACAATGTAACTTGGCTCGGCAATGTAACTAGGCACGCTGAAAAACTGCTTGGCAATGTTGCTCGGCCTTGTATAGTTTTAGCTCAACCACAGTGATAGCCAACTAAAACTGCCTAATGAAATAACTAAGTGTTGGGTACTAATCATCAACAGAACTTAGAGATTAACAATCTACCCCTTTGATATTAGTGGCAAAAACACTTATCATTACTTCTGTACATTTCATCAAAATATTGCCTAAGTACGCTAAGTACTCCCCCTAGGAATATACTTATACAAAAGTTTACGATGCCTTCAAAAATTATATACAAGTGTACCTTTGCTGTACTGATGTATCCTTTCATACTTCTTTACCAACTTCCTTGCTAACTGCCAACTTTCTTACTAACTTTCCCCTTGTTTTTGTCACTGAGTGCTGGTGGGGTTAAGTTGTACTTATCCAAAAACTTCTTATGAATCTACAGGGTGGATTCAAATGTTGTATCCCATCTTTCCTTTGCAACCTTCATAACTTCCAGTTTTATTTCTAGCTCGGTAGCTAGACTCACTAAACTCTCTGCAGTCGATAGATTTGCACTGCTCTGTGATAACTCCTTTGCTTTTGAGAGTTCCTTCTGTATCACCTCCAAGTGAGGTAACAAGCTTGTCTGAATAGTTATCAAGTTGGCCCTTATATGACCATATTCAGCCATAATCTCGGCTATTCTCCTTTGTGCATTTATCAACTTATTAAAATGTAAAGAACTAGAGGTAGTATCTTTTCCTAAAGTAGCACCAGTTGATCTCAAATCTAACTGTAGCTTCTCAACAAGCTATAATTTATCCTTTGTGAAAAATTCAACATCACATAATTTCTTATACAAAGAATAAACATTGGCTGTAACTTTCTCTAAGGTTTCTACAAGAATAGAAAGTTCAACCTGTTTTGTTGCTATCTCTTTTGAGATCTCCTCTAGAACTTTGCTCTCAAATCTTCTCCAGGACCATTGTAGAAGCTTCTCATTACTATCTATGTCCTCATCTGTTACTTTTTGTACAATGATGACTAGTTGATCTATGATTGAAGCTTGAGGCATTTCATCCTCTAAGTCAAAGGCCTTTGTAAATATGTCTTTGATGTCATGCAACACCTGCTTTTTCTTTTGTTCCATCTTCATCTCTTCCTGTCTCTTCTTCCTTTTAAGTAACTCTTGAAGAGTCCCAATTTTTTCAAAAGATAACTCATTGGGATCCCATTGTGGAATCACAATGAATTCATCTAGTGTTACATCTAAAATCTATGACTTCTTCTTCAAGATCTTCTTCTTCTTCATTTCTAGAGAACTTATGCTCGGCAGCATAATATCTTTCCCTTTGACAGTTTCAGTCTCCAATGCCTCCTTCAATTCTGTCAATATAGTCTGTGGATTCAACATACAACTAGTTTTAGGACTTGTGGGAGTGGATGATGCAGAGTGTGGTAGCTCAACCAACACTTGTGCTGCCTCTTCTTCTTTAGGCTTATCAACAACATCTGTTGTTGCTACTCCACTATCTAAAACTATCTTCACAACCTCTAAAATAGGTGGATCTTGTGAAGTTACCTCTTGTTCATTTGCTTGCTATTTCCCTTCACTTTGCTAAATACTGACAACTTCAATTTTATCACCAGATGCTGTGGACTTCTCTTCTTCAGTATCAACTGCCTTAATAGGCAAATCAGTGTCTTTTCCACTCGACATCTGTTGTTCCTCGGCATTCAAATTGCTTGGATCATCAACTATATAATCCATAGGACTGTCTACAATCAGATCAATAGAGTTTGTTGCATCTAATGCATCCTTGGTCATGTCCTTTTCTACTGTAATTTGATCTTTAAGTATCTATGGTTCAGGGGTTGTCTTTTCTTCAACTTCTTGTGCCTTTGGCTCGGATGTCCCTTCGCTAGATTTCTTGTCTTTTGGAATGAGTAGACCAAAAATCTCTTTCCAAATCCTTGTGCTCTGCTGTACTACACCTTCTATATCATTCTTTAGAACAACATATCCTCTGAGTTTGGGAACAAACCTACTCTTATAATCCTCTATGAATTTGGTTAGTTTTTTAGAGGTTAAGTCAAGAATTATCTTGGCTAGGGTTCCTTCCCTAATCTGTCTTTCAGTGGAAAGTGCAAATTCCCATTTTCTTGACAGAAATTCATATAGTTCATTAGGCACATGATTTCCTTTCTCTGTAGGAGTCAATTTGAAGGTACTCATCATGTCCAAGAGAGCTTCCTGAACTTTGTGCCTATCTGCTATTTTCAACTTGTCATATTTGATGAACTTAAATGTTTCTAACCCTGCTGAATTCCTTAAAGTATCACATACCTCATCAATGCTTTCTGGTTTCTTGAATTGAGATTTAGGTATGTTTGTGGCTTCATTAGTTTCTGTCAACTCCTCATCACTATCTGGCCTCAGATTTAATTTCCTTCTTGGTCTTTTTGCTGGCTCACTCAGCTCAGCCTTAGGAGCAACCTTTGCTTCCTTACCAGAACTACTCTCTGCAACTTTTCTCTTACCATACACTTTTGTTTGCACCTCTACTAGGGAAGATCTAGGACATGAGTTAACCCTTTTTTGGCTAAGTGTTTGAATTCTTCCTTTAGAAATCCATTTTCACACAGTTTGCTGTAGGATTTCCTTAATTCATTATCACCTACTTCTCCAATTTTAACCATATAACATGATCGAACATCATGAATCATAAGTACCTTGGGAGGAATGGATGAGAGGGCTCCCATTAAATCACTCTGTATTACACTTTCAGGGATGGATCGAAAGTTGAGAGGTTCACATTCATCACTCTGAATCAACTGAATTTGTTCTTGTTTTGCCTCCATACTCTTAGCTGGTGCGGAAGAACTTGCAGCCATAGTTCTAAAATTTAGGGTTTGAGAGATGGAAAATAGAATACCTCGACAAGTGATGCTTCACAATGTTCTCTAGTCACTGTTCACTTTAAGATTGCCGATGACACATTGATGAAATTTCCATTCCTAGCTTTGTTAAGATCAATTCTTCAAATCACTTCAATCACTCTATAAATAGTAAAATCGCAAGGTAAAAATGAAATATCAACTTTTCATCCTTTATATGCTTTGAAGGGTAAAAGTAGATGAGCATTAAATGTTTTTCCCATTGAGTTAGTGCAAGCCAGCTGTCCTTGGCCTTAACACAACTTGCATCCCACTCAGCTCACTACTCTCAGCCTTCATAGAATTTTTACTCGGCCAACAAAACTTGACACTTACTAAAGAACTCAGCTTTAGTGTCCATGATAGATACTCGGCACCTATAGTGCAATTTTCTCATCTTAGAATTTTGTCTTCAAATATGTCCTGGTGCATCTTAACATATGCATATATGGACTTTTTGTACATTTCATGTTAGGAACTGATGTAAGATAAGAATTTTTAAATACAATTGCTTACATACCTCTTTCTCTTAGTTGGAGATGATGTGATCACCTGATCCATTAGATTGGGTGACCTCGGCTTCATTAGCTTCACTGTTGCATGGTTCAGACTTCTTAATCCATGTCTTGTTCATCTGTACTCTAATTTTCTCAACTATAGGTGCAGGTACTCTAGTTTTGCAATCTTTCCTTGTATGACCAATTTTCAGACAACTATGACAAACTAGGCTTCCATTCATCCAACTTTTAGACTTTCCTCTGAAATGTGTCCTTATGCAGTTTTCTGGAACATGTCCATACTCACCATAGTAATGACAGCTATGCCATGTGTTGTAATCCCAATTGTAAGTATTTCCTTTTCTTGGTGATTTCTCTTGTACCTTTGATGTCCACTATTTTTTACCTTTAGATCTGCAATCTTGTGCTCTATGACCATATTTGTGACAATTATAGCAATTACCATTGAATCTAGGTGTTTTTCTTTCCTTTTCCTTACATTCACGTGCTTGATTTCCAAATTTATTACAATTAAAATAGTAACCATTAAAGTTAGTTTTTGGATTGGACTTACCATTCTTGCTTCGGCAAATGTTTGCTGTATGACCTGGTTTCCCACAGTGGTGACAAATAGGTTTCTTGTTTCTCAACTTTGCATTCTTTCTTTCACCTATTTTAGATGATTCTCCATCTTCAGTGGTTGTATGTTGTTTAGTGTGACCTAATCCAAAAGAATCTTTAGGTCTTCTTGATGCTTCCACCAGTTGTTCAAAGTAGCTCATAGCTGCACTCAGATCATTCACTCTATTATTGATTTCTTTCTCAGATCTCAATTCATCTTTCAATTGACTATTCTCATATCTAAGATTAACAATCTCCAAGTCTTTCCTGCTAATCTCCTGATTCACAAGTAGTAGTTGATTAGCCATGTCCACTTGATTGACTGTCATGGTTTGCACATCATGTGTTCTATCATCAAGTCTGGTAGTTAGCATTCTCTTGTCTTCTTCTGCCATAGCCTTGTCATCTTTGGCTTTCTTTTTCTGTTCAACAACTTCACACATTCTTATTGATTGGGCTTCTTGTTCCTTTTTCAGATTTTTGACTTCTTCCCATAGTGCACTATTCTTTTCTAGTAGATCTTCTATTGCTACATCGCTCTTAGTAGAATCTCCATTCTAAAATAGATTTGTGGTGTCCTCTTCCTGATAATGAGTGTCATTCATCTACTTGGCCAAATATTTTCTTGTAGCCAAGGACTTCTTTAATTCTTGTCTTGTAGACTCAAGCTGTTGGAGTGCTAGCTGAACATCAATCTTTTGATTCTCAATGACTTTACCCATCTTATAGATCTCCATCTCAAGATCTATATTCTCAAGCTAATTATAACCTTTTAGAGAACTTTTCTCTGATACCAATTGTTGGAAATACAATAATGGGAAAGCAAGATACTAAGAGGGGGGGGAGTGAATCAGATCTTCAAATATAAACACTTAAAACAAATTGATAACACATTCATACATAAATGAATCTAATGTAATCTTAGATAGCATCCACACCATGAAATAAGTAACACATAACACAATAACTTGGTAACCCAGAAACCCAAATAGATAAAACTGGGGTGGGGATGACACCCACAAAAGTCTCCACTACTACAGTAATAAAGTGTACTTGTTAAGGTTACAATGTTTGATTAGAAAATGTAATCTACCCTGTTAGAGGTCTGCTCTGTTAAAAGCTTCATATCATTACAATCTACCTTCTTAAAGGATTTAAACTTACAATGAAGTAAGCACTTTGTTAAGAGATAAATAAAGGCCTGCTAAAACCACTCTATTAAGAGATTTTCACCTGATACAATGATTAAAAAGTCTCAAGTATTGATCCTTT
>MU228495.1:4227919-4238654 GCA_018584345.1 Thuja plicata | reverse complement strand
AAATAAAGGCCTGCTAAAACCACTCTATTAAGAGATTTTCACCTGATACAATGATTAAAAAGTCTCAAGTATTGATCCTTTGATATGCACTCTGATGCTGATGATGGATCTCCTCTTTTCAGTATCTCTTCTGATCTTGTAATCTGATATACCTTTACTCTGCTGTTCACTGTGTTATGCTCTGCTTAATCTCTAATTCTAAACAAAATAACCCTCTGTGCATTTCACTTCAAAATGGAGTCCCTTTAACAATTACTCTTCTGCCTCTTGCACATCCATAATAGGGTTTCAGAGAAATCTAATATATCTATACAGATCTGACAGTGAGATCTAGATCAATGATCAAGATCTAATATCCATGCCTTGATGGTAAAACAATTAATGCTTACAATGAGTCATGCATAGGATAAAACAATTAAATGCATAACTAACTCCTTATAATAATATTAAATGCATACATAAGTCGGCCCAAAAAGATTATACAAGTCAGCCGAATCACTTATCCTTGAAGTTTGTATCATTCCTGACAAGTATACAAAAACTGTCCTACTCGACATTTAACATCCCTGTCTTCTACTCGGCTCAACAATGTAACTAGGCACGCTGACAAACTACTCGGCAATGTTGCTCAACCTTGTATAGTTTTAGCTCGGCCACAGTGATAGCCAACTAAAACTGCCTAATGAAATGACTAAGTGTTGGGTACTAATCATCAACAGAACTTAGATATTAACACAGATTACTGTGGAACAAGCCAGGCTGCTAGTACAGAATAGTGGTGTAATGCTGATGCCTAGTTGGGATCTACAATCCACATTCATTATTGATCAAATCATGAGGCAAGAAGATCCTCTGTTGAAAATAGAGTTTGAAATGGATGTAGTACTGAAAGGATCAGGATTTGATCCTAAATCCAAAACCCTGGCAATATGGTCACTAGCTCCTGCCACAAAAAAACCCTTAGTCATGACTATCAGAGAAGAGAAAAGGGCAAACAGGATGATATGGAATTTGCAGAATACTTCAGACACTGAGATAGCTCAGTTAATGACACAAGTTTCATTCATGAACTTGGAAAAATTTGATGACCTGTCCAAGAGGTATGAAATGAATTTTGGCCAAATGATGGCCCTGGCAAAGAAACATGAAGAAGTGGTGGTCCAGAACCACACATTAGAAGAGGAAATTACCAAATTGAAAGAGGAGTTAATAGAAAGTAAGAGGGAAAAAAATCCAACCCTTGAGGAAGTGGCAAAAGTTGTGACAAATGTTGCCATTGGAGTTAAGGAAGATTTTGCATTGGCAGAAAGCCAATCAAAAGAGATATCACAGGAACAGAGCATAAATGTTATTTTTGTTATGTTGCTCATATTGCAGCATAGGATTGATGTCCTAAAACAAAAAACTGACATAGTGTATACACTATATGGGTCATTACAAGAAGCTTCAAAGACAGCTACAGAAGCTATGGTTTTCTTAGAACCTGCTTTCAAAATATGGTCAGGGAAGGAAAGGATCTTGGATAAGTTAAAAACTGCTATGCTATATAGTGATGATTTCTCAGATAAAGTAATGGATACCATTGAGATGGTTAGTAAGCTGAATGACACCTTTTCCTTTTTAATGGAAAATCTGATTTGATAGACAACAAGTTGCAGCTATTTGGTGATCAATGTCCATCATTGATCCCAAAAATTTATGATGAAACAAGTGTTTTAAAAACACAATCAGATTAGGTAGCTGGTTTTGACGCTGTACTAAAAAATCAAGATATAAAACAATGCTTGGAAAAGGATACGAATGCTGAATATTGCAACGAATTGATTGATAGCCTTTTCAAGATCGAGAGAGATATGACCAAGTTTGTTTCTGAGGCCAAAATTGCCATGGATGCTAGGTGGATAGAAGCTTTTGCGAAGTTGGAAGAAGAAAAAACCTTTGATTGGCCCTCTGCCAAAGAGGTAAATAGATGGGAGGCAAATCTGAAAGGATAAGGAGGACATTGTCAACAACAACAACAAACCTTATTCAGACTTTGCCAATAGCTACCACCCATGTTTTGTTATAAGTTTTGTTTCTTTTATGTTGCAAGGTTGTTGCAAAAAGATTTTGTAAATCTTTCCCAGCAAGTCGGTAGCTTGTTGCATCCTTAATTATAAAAGGATTCCAAGACTACTAGGAAAGACATAGCCATTTTATTTTTGAGAATGCAATGTATAATTGTATAAACTCTGGTTCAAGACCAATACAATAGGTTTTTGGAGAATTATTGTTGAATGTAGCAAGAAATTCTGATTTTGAATGAAAATGAAATCTAGTTAACAGTTTCTGAAGCATATAATGAATATTGTGTCTTCATTTTGGTGTTCTGAATTTTATTTAGATTGAATATTTAAGAAATGTTCAATTTATATGTTTGTCAGGCAGATTATGAAATAATTCTAGGGTTCTTTCAAGGAAAGACTAAAATTGCCTTAGGAATTTTTCAATAAGATTCAGGGTATACAATGAATTTGATGAATTAACTTGTTAAGTGTGTTGAAATAGGTATATAAGGTATATCTATGTTTATGTCAGATGTTGTAATTGTTTTAAGTTCATGTTCATGATCAAGCTGGTTAAAATTGTTCATAAGTGACTCCATGCCCTAGGATTAAGCATTGGTCTATGTCCATTAAATCAAGTGACTATCACTATTAAAATTAATCTTTGCTTATTGGTCTGGTCTGTATTCAATAAAATTTACAGTGATCAACCCCTGTAATTTCATCCACAGTTAATTGGAATAATTTAGTGATTTCATTATTCTAAGTTAAAAGGGTAATCCCGCCTGAGTTAGTGGAGCTCAAACTGTAGGAGGTTTCAAAACCTTTTTTCTGTCATTCTGCATCTTGCCTGGTCAGTGTCTGGGATAAATAGAGCAAGCTCTCTGAGTGTATTTTTCATATCAGCAAGAAAAGGAACTAACATAACCAATGATGCCGTAGAGGATAGATATGGAGATGGATGATGTTATGAAGAGATCTACCAAGCAAAAAATTAGTAACAGGTTAAATGTTGTTCACTTTGGGCATTCTACTTTATTGAACTCTAGTTATACTAAGTGTTTTAGGTCCTTTATAAAGGATGAAATTGGATGTTTTGGAGAGTTTCATTGAACTAGTGTTAGCTAAGATGCCAAAGGGACCTATAGCTCCCTCTAGTCCTTCCTATTATATTCCTAAATATTGTCACCATTTGTAAGATCCACAAATATGTCTATAAATGTACAAACTTATTTAGGAAACCTTGGTAAGTGTTGTAATAAACATGGATAACTTTTAGAAACCTCATAGGTAAAGGTATAAAATCCAAGTGAATGTTTTATTATTTTGGGGGGGAATGTTAATTTTGTTGGTGAAATTTTTTAATTTCAAAGGAAAATATATTAATTTTTATTGGCAATTTTTTTTCAATCATAAGAAAATTCTATAAATTCCTAACAAATGTGTCATTATGGGGAAAATATTAATGTATTTGGAAATGTTTTAATTATAAGGAAAAATATATGTGTATTGGTGAATGTTTTTTATTTTGAAGGAAAACATATTTAATTGTCTTGGCGAAGTGTTTTCAATCATATAAAAATTGTAGAATTTTTTGGCTAATCTTTCTTTATTTATGGGAAAAATATATTTTTGGTGATCTTTTTCAATCCCCATATTCTATTAATAGCCACTTACCATGAATTGTGACTCGTCATGATTGTCTAATACCGAATGGTGATTAATGTAATAATTAAGGAAACATCACATCACATCTCACGAGAATAAATCCTTAATTTTTTGCCAAATTTCCCACACCGTGGTATTGATAATCATGGCCACACGCACACATACCTAAAAACCATCGTATCACCATTATAAATTATAAATTATTATTATTTTTAACCATTGGATGATCCAAGATCAATGACTTAAATTTTATTTCAGGAAAAAATTCTAAAAGACACAAAGTTATACAAAAAGTTTGCAGAATAGAGATAGATGTCCAATCGATATACCTAACTCCACGCAATAATCTTAAATGTCATGTAAACTGAGAATTGGCAGAAATAAGAAGCGGGGACAAAAATCCACCACGGTGAAACTAACCATGATAGGGAACGCTTCCAATCAAGCCAAAATATTAAGATCGGGAAAGGGATATGCTCTTTCCTGGGAGCAATGAGGCTCCTATCGTGGAATGCAAGGGACTGCAATGTCCCTAAAAATATTTGTCTAATCAAAAGTTACTTTGATCAGGTGAGACCAGAAGTGATCTTTTTACAAGAAACAAAATTAAGTGGGGAGATATTTTATCATTTCAAAATTGCTTCCCAAAATTGAAAGGTTGTTTTGTTGATTCCGTGTGTGCTTCTGGGGGGGTTAGGTATCCTTTTGCTAGAATCAATGGTTTTTATTAGGTTTAAAATTCAAAATAGGAATTGGGTATGGGTGGAGGTGTTGTCCAAGCAATTTTCAACTGTGTTTCAAGATATAAACATCTATGGACCCAACAACCCAACAACCCAACAATGAAGAAATTAGTATGGCAAGATGTATCAAGAATACTTATGTTACTCAACCGATGGTAATGATAATGAAGACTAAGATAAGAGGTATACAAGATTGTAGATGAATTAGATCAGTTGTTATTTTTTCATTGATGTCAAGTAATTGATTTCTAGTTCATATTAAGTTTTCATATCTTTCAAAGTATGATTTAATTGGGCAGTTAATACAGATCAGATAATGATAAGATCATATTGGTATAGCTTTTTTCTACTTTACATTTGATATTATCAAGTTGGTAAAGAAGATTGGTCAAGTCGGTAAAGGAAACAGTTAAGCTACTGAGTAGGATGAAGTTTGTTGGTAAAGGGAAGTGTTTGTCAGTAAGAGACACCGAGACACCAAGACACTAAGAGCAAGACAAGACACTGAGTACATGAAAGTTAGTTACCGAGCATGGAATAAGGATAAGATCAACATTTAATGAAGATCCATAGTGATCTAGAAGATTCCAAGGATAAAGAAGAGTTAGTTATAGAGATCTACGATTAAGAAAATTCAAGGTGATGATCTATGGTAAAGATTAAGTAGAAAAAGTGATGGTACCACTTCCAGGAAAATTTCAAGTTCCAAGGTGATGCTAACGCGGTTCATCGAGTGTCAAATTCATTGAATCAGTTCAAAAATTTGATCTGATGGCTGAGAGTAAAAGAAGGAAAACCTAATCAAGGAGATTAAGAGGCAAAAATAGATTCTATATAAAGGATGAATTTGAATGATAGAGAAGTTGGCGAGTTGAAGTGTGGTTGTGCTACCGAGTAAAATAGTGAAGAAAAGAAAAGGTGAAATATAAGTCTAGAACAGAGACAGATGAAGTGTTTAGGCCAGTAGTCAAAGAGCGCATAAGAAATATGACCAAGCAAGAGGTAGTTGCAGTATTATAGATCAAATTCTATATTGTTTCTTATTAACATTTGTAGCATATAAATCTCTTAACTGAGTGGAATTAACAATCTTTTTGTAAAATACTTGTGAAGGTGACATTCTAAAAGAGTGTTCAAAGCCCTTTAACTAGGACACTCCTAACAAAGTGAAGATATTAATAGATCTGAGGTAAATCCCCTAACAGGGTCACATTCTACAATGTGCATTGTAATCTTTAACAGGATTGGCTCTTATCCGAGCAAACTTCAAAATAGTATTTTTATTTGTGGGTGACAATTCCCATGGAGGTTTTTACCTAATTGGGTTTCCTCGTTAAACACTGGTGTCATATGTGTTGAATGTTTATTGTGCATATTTACTTAAGTTATTGTTGAAATTTATTTTACCAAGTTGAATCAGAGTTTAGGTTTTAAGGTTTAAAGAATCACTGTATTCTAATTCACCCCCCTCTCAGTAAACCAACAATTGGTATCATAGTCGAGTACTCTAAAGAGATAAGTTTAAAATAATTGAGTAAAAGATCTAAAGATGTATAAGAGGGAGGCACCAAAGTTGAATAGGGATAACTTCTCTATGTGGAAAAGCAGGATGAGGCTGCACTTATCTAGAATTGGAGAGTATGCATTATGCTATCTTGATAATGAGTATTCACCACCGCCATTTGGGCCTATGACACTTGAGAAAATAAGAGAAAGGAAAGATCACACATAAGTTATGATTGAGATATCCTCTACTCTCACCAACCTAGAGTTCAATGACCTTAAAGGATGTGATACAAAAAAACAAATGTGGGATAAGATTACATTGGTATATGGTGGAGATTAACATGTTTAGAAGGCAAAAGATGAAATTTTGAGAGGAAATTTTGATTCTATGAGAATGAAAGAAGGTGAAACTGTTACACACTACAGTACAAGATTGAAGGGAATTGTGAATGTTGTAAGAGGTGTTGGAGGACATATAGAAGAAGAAGATGTAACAAGAAAACTATTACATTATTTCCTATATATGTCATCCGAGTGTCTGTAATACAAGAATTGAGATCCATTCCTTAGATGCTTGTTTGACTAGAGACTACAATTGGTAAGTTGATTGCTTTTGAGCTAAATGACTTTGAAAATAGTTTATCTACCACTACTAGGATTGAGTCTGTATTCAAGTCATATTTGAAATTTGGAAGCTCTAGAGAGTCTAGATCTGGTGATGGTTATGCAAGTAGTGCAAGTGAAAGGATTTACAATTGCAAAAGTGAGATAGAAGACCTATATGTCAAAGATGAAATAAATGAAGTAGAGTTTGAATCTCTACTAGCTAGAAGACTACAGAGAGGAAATGGAAAGTACTGAGGCAAGCTACCTTTGAAATGTTTTAAGTGTAACAAGATTGGTCACATTGCAACTAGATGTCCAGACAGTGACAATGATGAGAAGAAAGAAAACCAAGATGATAATAAAAGATAGAACAAATTCAAGAGATTCTGGGAATTCAAGAACAAAGGTAAGAAGTCATTCCACATTGCTAATGAAGGACTAACTGATGATGATACACATGATGATGATGGTGAAGAAGTTGTGTATGTTGTTTTCTAGGATGATTTTGATGGAGAAATGTATGACGAAGAAAAATCCCTAATCTCACATGTAAGCAAGAATGATACGTGGATTATAGATAGTGGTTGTTCACACCATATGACTTGAGACACACTTAAGTTCATTACTATGGAAGAACATGCTGGAGGGTATAATAGATTTGGTAATGATGCTCCATATCCTATGAAAGGCAAAGGCTCTATAATTTTTCTAGATAATACAAGATGTGATGATGTCTATTGGGTTAAAGGACTAAAGTATAATCTGTTGAGTGTGGCACAACTGAACAATACATGACATCGACTAGAATTTCAGAATGGAAAGGTAAAAGTATTTGATCAAAATGGAAGTCTGATTTCCACTGGAGAACAATCTAAAGGTAACTTTCTACCTTGATACTTCTACAAAGAGTTGTCTATTTGCTAAAGTTGAGGATGTATGGTTATGGCACAAGAGATTTTGTCATGTGAATTTTGACAACTTAATTAAGGCGAGAAAAAAGAATAGAGTTAGAGGTCTAACAAGATTGGACAAACCTAAAAATATCATGTACAAAGGATATCAAGTTGGTAAGATAACAAAGTCAAGTTTTACAATCAAGTCTTACACTACTCAAGGAATTTTGGAATTAGTACACACTGACCTATGTAGACTGATGAGAACACAAAGTTACTATGGTGATAGATATTTCATTTTATTTTTTGATGATTATTCTGGTGGAAATGAGATGAGTAATTGAGAGGAAAGGGGTGAATCAGTTACCACAAAAGATAATCCAAGTCCCTTAGATGTCTTAAACAATTTAGTCACTGTTGCTCGGTTAACATAGATATTCTAATGTCACTCAGTTAACATAGGAAATATTAAGATATTAACTATGATTTATATTTAGTAATTAATTTTAGAAACATAAATCATAAAGAAAATGAAATATACATAGATAACACCAAGATTTAACATGGAAACCCAATATGGGAAAAAGCACCAATATAAACTAGTCACTATTTTTCACTCTTCTGAAGTGAGCCCTATTAGGAGCCAACCCTATTAAAGGTTACAATAACACACTCTTAGGTGTGACCCTGTTAGATGATTTAATCACCCTGTAAGGAGAGGCCTTATTAGAGGTCTTAAAATAATTCAATGTAGAAATGTCACCTTGTGAGAGGATTTACAAAAGATTGTTAAGTCTACTCTGTTAAGAGATTTTGATCACTTCTACAATTGTTAGAAAGTAACAATGGATTGACTTGTTTTGATAAGTAACTATCTTTGCTGATTCAGATCTCTGTTCTAGATTAAATACTTGATCCTTACTGATCGGATATTCTATTATAGTCCTCTATATTCTGTCCTCAATCAGAATCCCATCTGATTTTGCCTTCACTCTTCATATCACACTTCACATGCAATCCCACATCACCATACTATTCAATCCAAAATTGACCTTATATATATGATAAGCCTTGTCAAGTCGGCCTTAATATCCTTCCAAATAAATAATAAAACTCATGTTTGTCAGCTGTGTATAACTTATTATCCATAAAATATAAGCCACTGTTAGTCGACTGACACTAACTATTTTACTCGGTCAACACTGAAATCCTTCAATGCCCGACCAAAATTGTAATGCCCGAGTGAACTGAGTTAGAACTAAAAATCACTTTGGTCCTCTTCAATGCCCAAGAGTGCTTGGCATGAATTGATTGTGCTCAACTAGGATTAGACATTTGTGTAAAAATCACTATACTTGTGTAAACATCAATGAGAATACACAATTGAATAATTGTCATCAACAATCTCCTTCTTTGGCATTGATGGAAACACAACATGTCATAATACAAAGAAATATAGAGCAGTAAAAATAAGAATGAAATATTATTAATGTCCTTAGCTTCATTCTGATATCAATACTCCCTCAATCACTCCCTCTTACATTAATCTCTGTTTCTGATAAAGTTCTCCCTCTGTCAGCAATCTCTCCATCAATAATCTCTTCCTCTTTCACTGATCAATATGACATACAGTAATCTCTCCCTCTTTGAAAACCAATGCCAAAGATACCAACTGACATATCTAATAAAATTATAATGTACCTATTTGTACTGATTCATATGCAATAAGCTCTTAATATCTGCATCAACATGTTAAGACTATTTTGTAGCTCAGTTGATGCATCACTAAACTATGTTTTAGTGTGCCTCAGTTAGGGGAATCACTCCTAGCTTTCCTCTAAGATACAAAAATGCATCCTTAGGTAATGGTTTTTTGAATATGTTTATAATTTTTTCTTTAGTATTCATATATTCCAATCTTACTTCCTTGTCCTAAATCAATTCCCTCAAGAAATGATACTTTATTGCAATATGTTTAGTCTTAGTATGCATCACAGGGTTCTTTGCGATATTAATAGCATTGGTTTTGTTACAGTAGATAATGATTGGTTCTATGATTTCCACCTTCATACCTGACAACAATTATTTGAACCATATAATGTTTGAACAATTTACTGTTGTAGTAACATATTCTACTTTTGTTGTAGATTGAGAAATGCAGTTATGTTTCTTGCTTGTCCAGGAGGCTAACCTCTTTCCAAGAAATAGTGCTCCACCACTTGTGCTCTTTCTGTCATCAACACTTCCTTCTCAATCACCATAAGTAAAAGTCTATAAATCAAAGTTTCCTCCTTTCTTATACCATAATCCATTATCTTTAGTACCCTTAAGATATCTCAGAATCCTTTTGATAGCCATCAAATTATTCTCTCTAGGATTAGCTAAAAACCTTGCAACAATATTGACCGCTAATGCAATATGAGGTATAGTGTGAACAATATATTGAATTTTTCTAATCATGGATATTTATGTAGTCTGATTTACCTCCTTTGAATCATCATCCTTAGATAGCTTATGTCTAGTAGGTATGGTTGTTCCAATTGGTCTAGAATCTTCCATCCCAAATTTCTTTAGTATCTCTTTTATGTATTTAGATTGAGTAATGTAGATACCATCCTTCATCTGATAAAATTGTAAGCCAACAGAGAATTTGAATTCACCAAACATAGACATCTCAAATATCTTACTCATAGCTTCTGAGAATGCTCTGCATAAGTCATCATATCCAGTAAACAATATGTCATCAACAAATATTTCTGCCAATAGTATCTGTTGGAAAGTGACAATGCAAGCAATTGTTATTTTGTCATTGATGTCAAACCTTAACTAGTGAGACTATTGTTATCTGTTTGAGTACCATATATACTGATGATGAAGAAGATTTAACAAGAAGACCAAGTGAATGGTTGAGTTAAGGCAATTAAAAGGGTACTTGATCAGTTGGCACTCTCGCAAAGTAATTAGTTGTTTATATTTCAAAGACAATTTTTCTGGCTGTTCTGTGCCGAGCAAAGTTGCTTGTGACGAGAAAAGTTGTTCAATGCTGAGCACCATTGAAATTGCCGAGTGGAAATAGTGATGTTGGCTGACTTATAGTAATTGGATTAATGATGAGATTTGAGATCTCTGGCCGACGTAGTTAATTTTATTGGGATATGTAATGTTAATTAAAGATTGATCCATGTCATTTAATGTATGGGTAACCGTAATTAATGCATGGTTTCAAGATTTAATTAGAGACTACTTTGGAGAAGTAAATTTAATGCAAAGATGG
>MU228495.1:4180092-4210330 GCA_018584345.1 Thuja plicata | reverse complement strand
GGGATATGTAATGTTAATTAAAGATTGATCCATGTCATTTAATGTATGGGTAACCGTAATTAATGCATGGTTTCAAGATTTAATTAGAGACTACTTTGGAGAAGTAAATGTAATGCAAAGATGGAATTATTCATTGGATCTGACCTAACCTAAGATCTATGTTCTTGTTTAAGTGACAAAAGATTTATCTGACCTAGACAAAGAGGTATATGATAACCTCAAGGGGTTATTCATTGAGTATGCAAGAGGTGTGCTTCTAAATCTTAAGGGGATGTGTATGCAAAAGAGTTGCATAGTTGATTTACTGTTTAGCATGATCTAGCAGAGATGGCTGAATACAGAAGTAGAGAGTTGCATGTGTGATTGCTTGATAGATTTACAAGTAGACCAGAAGGATGAAATGACAATGCAAGCTATCCAGTAAGTTAACATCAGAGCTGTAATTGGATCTTAATTACAAAGTAAGTTATATGTATCAGATCACAACTACTGATCACTTTCTAACCATTGTATCAGTTAAATCCTTTAACAAGGTTGACCTAACAGTCATTTGTATAAATCCTCTAATAAGGTGACATTCAGGTGGAATGTTCTAAGTTCTCTAACAAGGCCACTTCTGACAGGGTGATTAAATCCTTTAACCAGGTCACACCTAACAGTGTGTTATTGTAACCTTTAACAGGGTTGGCTCCTCACAGGGCATCACTTTAGAAGAGTGAAAACTTGGTAGCATGTTACTGGTGGTTTTTCCCATATTGGGTTTCCACATTAAATACTCATGTCAACTTGTATGAATGCTTATGGTTTGTTTTACTATTATGTTTCTACAAGATAATTTCAATAAACTGTAAACTGCATGATTAAAGTTGTTGACATATGCTACTGCTACCGAGTAGATCTGAAATACAGAAAGTTTTTATTTGCTACATCTAGACCTGAGGATAACTGATTCACCCCTCCCCTCTCAGTTATTCTAAATTCATTCTAACAATATCTTGTTCTGAGGTCCTCTTTGATGTACAAGCTACTGTTATCATTAGTTCTCTAAAATCCAATACTTATCAAGTAACCATGCATTCTTTCATACCACACTCTTTGAGCTTGCTTCAGTCCATACAATGCTTTATGCAGCTTGCAAACCATATTCCTTTTGTGAGGATGTACAAGGCCTTCAGGTTGCTCAATATAGACTTCCTCTTCTAGAATTCCATTCAAGAATGCTGATTTTACATCCATTTGATATACCTTGAATCCTTTATGTGTAGCATATGACAGAAGAGTTCTGAATCCTTCAATTCTCGCAACAAGAGAAATTTTTTCTCCATAATCAATACCCTCTTCTTGAGCATATAGTTTACATACTAATCTGGATTTATTTATGGAAACTTCACCTTTCTCATTCATCTTGTTTTTGAAAACCCACTTAGTACCAATCACATTCTTATCTTCTGGTCTAGGTACAAGAGTCCAGGTTTTTTTCTTTTCTATCTGCTCAATTTTTTCATTCATTGCTTCAATCCAGTTCTCATCATTCAATGCATATTTAACAGTTCTAGGTTCAATTTCACTAAGTAAACATGTACCTTTTATTTTCTTCCCTCTCATTACTCCTTCTATCTGATTTCCAATTATTTGTTCAGGTGCATGATGCCTTCTAACATATTTTGCAAGTACATGATCCTTCCTCTTTGATTCTGGGCTTGCTCCACTATGTTCACCAAGCTCAAATATTTTGGCTTGTTCTTCTGTCTGATACTCGGGTTCCACTGTCTGAGACTCATGTGTATCTGTCTGTGACTCAGGTACCTCTTTCTGCAACTTAGGTGCCTCTATCTATGACTCAGTTTCTTCAGTATGAGACTCGGTTCCCTCTGTTTGTGACTCAATTTCTTCAGTAAGCATCACTAGTTGCATAGGTTGCAACAAGGTTTGTGTTGATGAATTCAGTGGTTGACATGATTATTGTCCAATCACCTTTGCATGTGTCTTAGGTATAGTATCAAGTTCATAATACACAAAGTTTATGTAGTCTTCAAGCTCTCTACTGTTTTGTTCTTCATTTATCTCTGCAAACTCATCGATCTTTACATGCACACTTTCTATGAATTTTTGAGTAGTAAGATTTAAACATTTAGATGCTTTGCTTTTGCAAGAATAGCCTAGGAATATACCTTCATCATCTTTTACCTAAAACCTTCCATTTCTTGCTTCCTTCAAGATGTAACATTTACTTCCAAATACTTTGAAATAACAAACATTAGGTTTGTAGCCATACCATAATTCAAAAGGTGTCTTCTTAGTACCTTTGTTCATTTGAACTCGGTTCAAGGTGTGAATTGTAGTGCTAGTGAATCCCTTCCAGTATTTAGTAGCAACATCCTTCTCAATCATCAAGGTTCTTGCAGAATCTATAATGGATTTGTTCCTTCTTTCTAAAATATTGTTCTTTGTTGTATCTGGGGTAGATACTTGTCTTTTGATTCCTCTTTCATTGAAGAACTCATTGAATTCATTAGAAATGAATTCTCCTCCTCTATCAGATCTTAGACATTTAATTTTCTTTCCTGTTTCTTTTTTCAACTCTGGCTAGGTACCATTTGAATTTCTGAAAAAGCTTCTAATTTTTCTTTGAGAAAGATAACAGTCATCATTCTGGAATGATCATTAGAAAATAGAATGAAGTACTTCTCACCTATGTAACTTGTTGTTCCAATTGGTCCACATAATTTAGTATGCACTAATTCCAAGACTTCTTTTGTAATGTAGTTCTTGCTCTTGAAGCTTGTTTTGCCCATCTTCCCAATTTGACATTGTTTGCATATTGCTAGTTCAGGTTTTTTCAGAATAGGAATACCTCTTACTCTTCTATTCTTACTTATTTTGATCATGTTGTCAAAGTTTACATGACACAACCTTTTATGCCATAACCAACTTTCTTCTACTTGTGCAATAAAACATAAAATTTCATTGAGATCAAGATAAAATAAATTACCTTTTTTTTTCCTGCTAGTTCCAACTAGGTTTCCTCTATCATCTAGGAGCTTGACCTTACCATTCATGAATTCTACCTTGAAACCAATCTTATTCAGTTGTGCCACACTTATTATATTATGCCTTAGTCCTTCAACCCAATAAGCATTATCACATTTGATTCCTTCAGTAAGAGAAATACAACCTTTACCTTTCACATAGCGGGGTTCATCATTCCCAAAACTAACACTCCCACCATCATAGTGTTCAAGATGTTCAAATTTGGTTTTATCACCAGTCACGTGGTGAGAACAAACACTATCAATTATCTAGGTGTCATTCTTACTAATATGAGAGTATAGTGTAGTCTTTTCATTGTCTTCACTATTTGACTCATCTTTAATATCAATGTAAACCATTTCATCTTCATCTTCATCACTATCAGAATATTTAACAATATAACAAGATTTATTACCTTTGTCCTTGTATCTTTTGTAGCTTTTGTAATCTTTATTGCCTTTATACTTGTTGAACTTTCTCTCACCTTTGTCTTCCTTTTTTGGACATTTAGCAGCAATGTGGACAACCTCATCACATGAAAAAAAAATCATTGGTATTCTTCCTTTGTATTGTCATTTTCCTTTTGCAACTCTCCTTGCAAGTAATGCTTCAATGATTTCCAAATCCTCATCATCAAAATCATCATCACTATCACTATCAATCTATTTTACCTTCATCTTTCCAAGGTTTAATTTAGCTTTGAATGATGACTCAAGATTTCTATGATTAGGAGAATAATTATCAAAGTTATCCAACTCAAAAGTTGATAATCTTCCAATCAATCCATCTAGAGTTATATCATTACTGCATCTCATCTCTTGAATAGTTGAAAATATAATTGCATAGATAGGAAGTAAAGTTCTTAATACCTTGCTGACTACTATTTTGTCTTTGATTGTTCCACCAGTAGCTCTGATTGCACTAACACTTTTCTTGATTCTTTCACTGTATTTTGTAATGTTTTCTCCTTCTTTCATTTTCATCATATAAAACTAACCTCTGAGACTTTCTTCTTTGGCTATCTTTAAATTTGCATCTCCTCCATATATATATAATGTAGTTTTTTCCACATATCAAAGGCAGTAGGGAAATCCTTGACTTCATCAAATTCAGAATAGCTAAGTGTAGATTCTATATCAATCATCATTATGTTATGATATTTCATTTCCACCATCTGATCCACAGATATAGGTCTCGCTGGTTCCACATACTTGTGATCTAGGAATTGCAAGCTAGTATCTCCAATAGTAGATAGATGTAGCCTCATCAGATCTTGCCATGTAGTGAAGTTTTCCTTGTTGAGCTTAGGGATCTCCCTTCTGTAAGACATATTTGATCTTCAACTTAGGCCTATAAACCTTATGTGTAAGCACTTGGTGCTCTGATACCAATTGTTGGAAATGAGTTGAGTAACTGAGAGGGGAGGGGTGAATCAGTTAACACAAAAAAAAATCCAAGTCCCTTAGATGTCTTAAATAATTCAGTCACTGTTGCTCGATTAACACAGATATTCTACTGTCACTCGGTTAACATAGAAAATCTTAAGATATTAACTATGATTTATCTTTAGTAATTAATTTCAGAAACATACACCATAGAGAAAATGAAATGTACACAAATAACACCAAGATTTAACATGGAAACCCAATATGGGAAAAACCACCAATAGAAACTACTCACTATTTTTCACTCTTCTGAAGTGAGCCCTGTTAGGAGACAACCCTGTTAAAGGTTACAATAACACACTGTTAGGTGTGACCCTGTTAGAGGATTTAATCACCCTGTAAGGAGTGGCCTTGTTAGAGGTCTTCAAACACTTCAATGTAGAAATGGAACCTTGTGAGAGGATTTACAAAAGACTGTTAAGTATACTCTATTAAGAGATTTTGATCACTGCTACAATTGTTAGAAAGTAATAATGGATTGACCTGTTTTGATAAGAAACTATCTTTGTTGATTCAAATCTCTATTCTAGATTAAATACTTGATCCTTACTGATCGGATATTCTATTGCAGTCCTCCGTATTCTATCCTCAATCAGAATTCCATCTGATTTCACCTTCACTCTTCATATCACACTTCACATGCAATCCCACATCACCACACTATTGAATCCAAACTTGACCTTATATATATATGATAAGCCTTGTCAAGTCGACCTTAATATCCTTATAAATAAATAATAAAAATCATGTCTTTCGGCTGTATATAACTAATTATCCATAAAATATAAGCCACTATTAGTTAGCTGACACTAAGTATTTTACTCGGTCAACACTGAAATCCTTCAACGCCCGACCAACACTGTAATGCCCGAGTGAACTCGGTTAGAACTAAAAATCACTGTGGTCCTCTTCAATGCCTGAGAGTTCTTGGTATGAATTGTCTGTGCTTAGATAGGATTAGAAATTTGTGTAAACATCACTATACTTGTGTAAACATCAATGGCAATACACAATTGAATAATTGTCATTAGCATATTCAAGAATGATGTATGTTAGGTTTTTGAAAGAAAAATATGATGCTTTTCAAATGTTTAAGTGGTATAAGGATAGAGTTGAAAAGGAGACTAGAAGACAATTGAAGTGTCTGAGATCTGATAAAGGAGGTGATTTTACACTTTTTTGCAAAGAATATGGAATAAAGAGACAAATTTCTGCATCGAGGACACCACAACAAAATGGTATGGCAGAGAGAAGAAATAGATCTATTGTTGATTGTGTAAGAACATTGATGATTGAGAAGGGTATTTATCAAACATTTTGGAGAGAGGTAGTTAGTACTGCTACTTATAGACTAAACTGATTACAACTTAAGAAAGGCATAGTCAAGAATCCATATGAGATCTGGTATGATCATAAACTGAATGTAAGTTATTTCAAAGTATTTGGAAGTATATGTTACATTCTAAAATATGCTAGAGATGGAAAGTTTGACTCTAAAGGAGATGAAGGAATATTCTTATGATATTATACAAAGAGAAAAGATTACAAGTGTTTGAGCAAGTCTACTAACAAAATAGTAGAAAGTGCAAATGTAAGGGTTGATGAATTTGCAGAGAAAAATGATGGAGACATCAAGAAGGAAACCGAGGACTACCAAAGATTTGTATATGTTCAACCTGAGATTCCTGATACCTTACCTAAAGCACAAACTAAGGAGGAAGTTGAATAGAGAGAACCACCACTGAATGATGAAAATGAAGAACTTCCACAACTTACCAAGCCTGTTCTAGCCAAGTATGTGAGGAGAAACCACTCACCAAGCAAGATTATTAGAGACAAGAATGCTGGAGTTATGACAAGAAGCAAGGTAAGAGATAATACATGCTTAATTTTTGAATTAGAGCCAAGAAGAGTACAAGATGCATTGGAGAATAAATATTGGATTAAAGCTATGAGAGAAGAGATAGACCATAGTGAAAAGAGCAACACATGGACTTTGGTACTGAGACCTAAAGATAAAAATGTTATTAGTACAAAGTGGATTTTTAGAAACAAATAGAATGAACATGGAGATGTAATCAGAAACAAAGCTAGAATGGTTTGCAAAGGCTATGCACAAGAAGAAGGTATTGATTATGGTGAGACTTTTGCAGCTATTTCTAGATAAGGAGTTATAATTCTACTAGCATATGCAACTTATAAAGGATTTAAAGTTTATCAAATGGATGTCAGGTTTGTATTTATTAATGGTATTCTTGAAGAATAAGTCTATATTGAACAACCTGAAGGATTTTTTGAGAATACTAACAAGCACATGGTATTAAAGGATGGGATCTACATCACATTATCAACATACATCAAGGAGATCCTAAAGACATTTGGTATGGAAGACTCAAGACTGGTTGGAACACTGATGGTTACTGGTTGCAAATTATCAAAATAAGATGAGTCAAAGGAAGTGAATGAGAGACTCTATCGATCAATGATTGGTAAGTTACAATATGTTGTACATAACATACCTGATATTGCTCATGTTGTAGGCATTGTTGTAAGATTTTTTGCCAATCCCAAGGAATCACACATGTCTGCAGTCAAAAGAATATGTAGATATCTAAAAGGTACTGAAGACTTCGATCTACTATACAAGAAAGGAGGATATTTTGATTTGAAGGTTTACACTGATGTTGATTGAGTTGGAAACATTGATTATAGGAAAATTACAAGTGGAGGAGCTTTCTTTTTAGGAGAAAGATTAGTGACATGGCTGAGTAAGAAACAAATTTGTATATCACAATCTACTACCGAGGCTGAATACGTTGATGCAACTATGAATTGTGCAAAGATTGTATGGATCAAACAACTACTTGAAGGTATGCAAGAGGAGATTACTGATCTAGTTACTATTTTATGTGATAACACTAGTACTATCAACATATCAAAGAATCTGGTGATGAATTCTAAGACCAAGCACATTTCTATAAAGTATCATTACTTGAAAGAACAAGTTCAAGACAAGCATGTGATATTGGAGTATGTGAATTCAAAGGAGTAGTTAGTAGATATATTCACCAAGCCACTACCGAAGGATGATTTTGAGTATTTTAGAGGTAAATTAGGGGTCCTACCCCTCTCCAACATTTAGTAGTTCAAGATGCATGCTGCATCAATTATAGAATTCATTAGAATATCTATTTTGTGAGTTGATGCTAGTATTCACACTTTAGGTGGCGCCTGAAGCTATGAAAAACAATAATGTATGAAATGAGATATCAGTACATGCTAGGTATGATCCACTTCCTGAACAAGTTTTCAGGAGTATGTATCTTTGGCATTGTTTTCAAAGAGCGAGAATGAGTGATTGATTATTAAAGGGAGAATATGTGTTAGAGGGAGATTAATTGATGTTTACAAGATAAAATATAGGACATGAAATGGAAACACAAAGGGAAGAACAAGAACAAGATCAAGCATCTTAGAGGGAGCAAAGATAGGATAGAGATACCAATGTATGTCATCATTAATTAACATTGTTGTCACTAATGCCAAAGATAGAGATTGTTACTCAACTGATGGTAATGATGATGAAGACCGTGATAATAGGTATACAAGATTGTAGATGGATTAGATAAGTTTTTATTTTGTCATTGATGTCAAGAAATTAATTTCTGGTTCATATTAATTTGACATATCTTTTAGAGTATGATTTAATTAGGCAGTTAATACAAATCAAACAATGAAAAGATCATATTGGTATATTTGTTTGTACTTTAAATTTGATTTTATCAAGTTGGTAAAGTAGATTGGTCAAGTCAGTAAAGGAAATAGTTGTGCTACTAAATAGGATGAAGTCTGTCAGTAAAGGGAAGTTTTTTTCGGTAAGAGACACCAAGACATCGAGATAACGCCAAGACACCGAGTACATGAAAGTTAGTTACCAAGCATAGAACAAGGATCAGATCGACATTTAATGAAGAGCCACTAATATATTTTGGCCTCTTTTCCAACGGTAATTTGTGAGGGAGGGTCAAATTTTTTGAATTTTTTGAAATTGTTCTCGATACTTTTGAAATTCCAACGGTTTTGGGCACGCATTAAAAAAAAGATAGATGAGAAAATTCATTTTTATTTTATCATGCAAAAGCAGTGCCCCAAAGGGCATAGCTCTGCACATGGAAGCTGAACCTATTCCTTGGAAGTTGAATGCCATGAAGCTGTGAAAAGTGGTACATACAACACATATCAAGAATTCATAGATACGTCCTTTTCTATGCAGAAAACATCTTCTTTCTGTCATGAAATGAAATCTTTGCATAGTTTCCTTTTTAATTGTGATTTCGTCGAGACCTTAATGTTCGAAATCACATATTTTTTTTTACAAATTTATTTCTTTTTTTACAATGTGCATCATCATATAGAAAGAAAAAAGGGTTTCTTCTATGCATATTTTATCTCTATCTGTGAACCATAGCCTTTGTATTTTTAAATATATGTATCATTTTTGGGCTTCGAGGCTATGGTTTGGTATAAGAAACCCTTAGTGAATGAGTTTGGAATTGTCACATGTCGTGACTTGTGCGCAGATTAGTAGAAACTTCAACCTATTTTTTATTATAGATATTTTGTATATTTGACATGAGACGTAGTTTTTCTTTCACTATCTTGGCATACTTGTGGTTTTAATGCTTCTAAACTTACCGTGGTTCTTCATGCCTCATTATCAATTTCATTTATGTTGGTTGTATACGTTAAATGTGGCCTTCTTATTTAACCATACACCTCAACATAGTCATTATTCATCAGACACACACAGAAATGAATATGATTTATTCATCTTGCATACCTGTATGATTTGACTTGTTGCCTTCTATCCAGATGGGGTTTTGAATGGCTCTCAGAATGAGAGTCTCACAACCTAGACCAGTCTAAGAATGAATGATTTTTCTCCATGAATGCAATGCAAGATTAATCTAAGAATGAAAGATGCAAGACTAATCTAAGCTAGAAATGAGATTAAACTATGACATGATTTGAAAGAGATTAATCTAAGAAAATGAAACTAATCTATTGCAAATGAGAGATTAATAGAAATGAGATTATGAACTATAAAATGCAGCAGCAATTCTTTATTCTAGCAATGCATTCTTTGAATGAGAAATGGGACTTCTTTTATAGATTGAGAGTCTTCTCAAAATAGAAAGTTTCCTTTTGAAATAAAATAGATAAAAAAGCCAGTTCAGATTAGCAAGTTTTCTTTAAAAGAAAACAATGTACTGTTTTCTTTTTGATTTTAACTGTTTTCCTTTTTGATTTCAATTGTTTTCTTTCTCTTTAAAGCACAGTTAATTCAAAGTTTCTATTTCTGAACTGGAGAGAAGATTTTTGAGAGAATATTTAATTAAATAAATAGAATATGACTTCATAAATGTATTTTATCAATTATTTGAATAATTAAATTCAATTATTGAAATGAGATTATTTATTTAATAATTAATATTATTTAATTCCTTTTTATGTGTTTAAGCTAAAAGGGGTGAATTTAATTTAATTAAAGTGCTAGGAATTTATAATTAAATTAATTCAATCATAGGGTTTATTTAGCTAATTGATGTTTTAGGAATTAAATATAATGTTATGATTAATGCAGATTTAGGATTTTTTGCATTTGACACTTAGGTCGAGTAGAGTCAGTCAAAACTCAGAATTGCCTAGTACAATAGGACTTTGATGATTCAAAAGAATGACAAATGCAACAAAATTGGTTAGGGTTGCAAGATGCCAATTTTGGGGTGTTACAAATTTTGCCCCTCTTTGAATTGATGTGCGAGCAGTGCATTGATTCAAAGAATAGTTTGATGTGTGAAGCACAGAAGAATAGATTTTGAAAAGTGATGATGCAAAGATCGATTGATGAAGATTTCAGAGCCATCTCCAGGATAGAGCTTAACTCTCCGAAGTCTAGGTTAGATTGAAAAAACACTGGTCAAGTAGAGTTTTTGAGGGTCATCTTCAAAATGAAGCTTGATCCTCAAGTATCCAGGTTAGATTGCCCTGATACCTAATAGATTAAGATTTTGAGAATAATCTCCAGAATGAAGCTTGATCCTCAAGGATCTAAGTTAGATTGCTCAAATACCTAATAGATTGATATCTTTCAAAAGACTGTCCCCAGAACAAGGCTCAACCTTCAGGATTCAGGGTTAGATTTCCCCGATACCTATCCATAAAAAGAAAATCAATAGAGATTTTAAGACTATCTCCAGAATGAAGCTTAGTCACCCAATATCTAGGTTAGATTGCCCAGACAATGGTTAGATAGAGTTTCAGAATCATCTCCAGAACGGAGCTCAATTTTCAGGAGTCAGGGTTAGATTGCTCCAATTCCTAATAGATGAGTTTTCGAGAATCATCTCCAGAATGAAGCTTGATCCTTAAGAATATGAGTTGGATTGCTCAGATACTTAATAGATGATGAGATGTAAGGAACAAAGATGCCCCTATTGATTGTGGAGTATCCAGTTTTGACTTTGAAGTATGAAAAATGAACATGCCCCAAGTGGTGAGATACCCCTAGCAATGAGGATTTTTGAATTCAGATCAGATTGATTGGAATAGATTCAATGATGTAATCAACCTGCCCCCTCAGGAGTGAAATGGAAAGATGACACATCATAATGCTGATTGAGAGAAAGAAATCACAGATAGATGTTGAATTGAGGGTCCAAAAGAACTCATAACATATTACAGAAGAATTTGAAAGATTCTGAATCAATTTTGAGTGATTTCGAGGTCTGGTTGACCAAGTTTGACTAGGGTTGACTAGTGTTGACCAGAGTTGACCAAAGTTGACTAGAGTTGACTTTTGAGGGAAAAAGTCAAAAATTTGAGAAAATGTTGATTAGATATGATTCTAACAAGAAAGCGATGTCAGAAAGGTGACTGCACAATTGTCTGATTGTGTTGGTCCCAAAAATTTTAAAATATGATTTTGAGCTATAAAGGGGTGTCAGAGTTTGATTTCAATCATGAAAATGGATTTAGAGTGGTCAATTTAGCTAATGGTGAAATATTCACGTAAAATGGAGCACTTTTGATAATTAGGTCAAAACCTATATATGAGTCAAAAAGGTCATTTCAAATCATTTGCATCCGTTGACTTTTGAGAAAAAGAGCTATTAGCGAAAATGGTGGTCCCCGTGAGTACTCATCATATTGAGTGATCTAGGCATCACAGTCGATCGGCAGCATATGGACCTCTGGTAAATGGTCAATTTACCTCTCTGTCAATTCAAATTTTACTGCTTTCAATTGATTTTTAGCATGTTTTTGTCATTTTTAAGAAGTGTCCCGCAGGTTCTCACGCGAGGAACTAGTTTCTTTGCGCGCCTCGTAAAGAAAGTCCGCGCGAGGAACTGGTAAAAGGCAGATCTTCACGGCTATCATTGAGAATCCTCACATGGGAGGGTACCCATGACTCACACACAAAACCCTCTAAAAGGGGGGTTTCTTGCGCGGACCTACATGAAACTTCACGTGAGCCCAAACCATCGAGCAGATCAAAAACCTTCTTCGTGCGAAATGTTGCTTCTTTGCATGGAGAAAATATGGAAGTTTGAATGTAAAATGAGTCTGTGTCACATCCAATAGAATTTTTGTCAGTGTTGTACCTATGTTTAGGATCTCTGTAATGCTTTATTTCTTAATTTTGCATTGATTATCTTGAATCACGAGCTGAGTATTGATCTTGTGCTGTTGTTTGCATGTCTTGTAGGTCAATTTCTCACATATAGCATTCATATCACATCATCCCTCCATTAGTGGGTTGATCTACCAGTTAGATGATGGGGAGATATCAAATATTGACAATCTAGGCCTGTCTCATCTTTGTGAGGTACCTGAGATTCAGATAAATCACAAACTATTAGGAGCTTTGGTGGAGCATTTCCATTCAGAAAGAAACACCTTCCACCTTCCTCAGGGTGAGATGACAGTGATGCTAGAGGACATATACAGGATCCTCTAGATGCCCTTCTATGGACCTTGAGTAGAGTACGATGTGCATCCGTAGCTAGGTATAGTGGCGCTGCTAGAGATTTTTTAGGACGAGCTTGTTTTGGGTAGAGCCATCCCCTGGGAGGAATTGATCAGAGATTACGAGCCCATGCACTGATTGGTCATGGTTTTGGCAGCATTCCTTGGATGCTATCTGATGCCTAATCATGGTCAGCATGGTTTTGAGTGGGTTGGGGTAGGATGCTACAAAGGATGCTAGGCGAGCCAGTCAGATATGGATGGGGTCAGTGTATGCTGGCCCATATGTACCATGAGATACATGAGATCACCTATAGAGAGGCAAAGAGCATGGAAATAGGGGTGTTCATTTTATAGGTGTGGGCATGGGAGCACCTTTCTGTTACCCAGCCTGTGTGTGATGATCTAAGGGAGCCACTTGAGCCATACATGTGCAGTTATAGAGGTTTGATTACTCAGCCCCTGCTGGGTAAGATAGAGCAATGACAGGCTCAGCTCGATGATTTGGTAGCTGTAGTATGGTGACCATGGAGGTTGACCAAGGAGTGGGATGATTCCAGTGAGTATTTGGGTTATATGATTTTCTCATGGCCACTGATCAGCCGTGTTATTACCATTATTGAGTGGTTCCCTCTTACATGTGTCTAGCGGCAGTTGGAGCGCGCTCAGGAGATATCACATGAGTACTGTCCTTATGCTCATTTTACTGATGAGCTGAGGAAGGGATGGTCAATCAAGTTAGATACTGGTTGATTCATGATAGATGTGCGAGCCCTAGCTCAAACTTGGTGGGATTACTTGATTGGTATTGCAAATGGCAGCATGACCGTAGAGTATAGAGAGTACTTTGTTACTCATCCCTTCCCACGCTTTACAGATCCACTGGGTATGGGTGCACCGACATAGGTAGTGTGTCCATAGGTACCACCTCAGTAGGTACCTTTGCCTCCTCTAGAGTAGATACCATAGCCACCACCATAGCATGGGCCAAAACCCCGTACAATATAGGTTGACATCCCTACTCGGCAGATGAGGACCGATCCTAGTGCGAGTGGCAGTGGGAGACAAACTAGATGGAGGATAGTTGCACAATAGATGATGTATAGGAGAAAATAGAGCAAGAGGAGGCTTAGCAGGAGTAGCTAGGGCAGGGTCCAGTTCCTGGAGACCCTTTATCACAGGCGTAGGATACTCTGCGTAGATCTAGAGAGAGAGTCTGACAGCTAGAGCGACAGGTTGGAGACTTGTAGGTACAGGTGTCAGTTTGAGATGTCTAACTGATGGACTAGGACTGAGAGCTGCAGGAGGTCTGAGAGAAGCTAGAGAGGGCTTAGGAGGAGACATGACATCATTCCTCCCAAGTAGCCTTCTATTATGCAGCCTATGCAGGGGTGGTGCCTGATGAGGCATCACAGGTGCCTAGATTTTCCTCATATGCTAGAGGATCAGAGGGTGCACAGGCACTACCTCCACCAGATATGCCTCCTCCTCCACCTCCTCCAAGTGATGAGGGAGAGGGCTAGAGTTAGAGATGATATACTGAGAGATTAGAGCACATGATGTAACTGATGCATTGGCATCCTTGTATTGTACCACCATTTTTGAGATAGACTGTGCTCAAGTCGCACCATTTTGTATTATATCGACACATTTGATATATATATATATATATATATATATATATATATATATATATATATATATAAACTNTGATATATATATATATATATATATATATATATATATATATATATATATATATAAGCTCATCTTTTGGTATCATTGTATTTGTCATGTTGTTCTTCATGAGATGTTTCCTATATGCTTAAATGCTTAGATGATTAGAATGTATGCAAATGAATGAACATGTTTTGAATATATGTAGATGTATGAAATGCACATGTATGTGATGTATGTATATGTAGATGTATGTATGTGATACATATGTATATGAAAATGTAAATATAGATGTATGTAGATGATCTTTGTGAATGGGTTTTGTGGATAGAGATATGGAAATGCAATGTGTATATGATAATGCATTTGTGAATGTAATGTATATGGTACTAACATCTCATGCAGGGTGTCCAGATGTGTGACAGATGCTAACCAAGAAAACATGTGAAGAATCGAGAGTGAGGACCGAACACTTGTGCAGTCGTGATGAAGCCAGGTCACTGAAGAAGAACTCCCCAATGTACAAATCCAGGAGAATGCAATAAAGTGAGCATCAAATTGCTACCATAATGCAAGTCTAGAATGAAAATGCAATCCTATGCTAGATGCAATCCCTAGGACATGGTTGTGAGACCCATCGGATAGTTGTCATCATAGAGAATTTTTGGAACATTGGAGTCGATACAATCCTTATTGGTGCCACTGCAAACATAAGAATATGAATATGACTTTCATCAGATAAGATATAGGAAATGAACGTAAGCATTAGGGCACAAAAACCAAGATGACCTGAACATTGTTTCCAGTTGATGTTGCAAGAGTACACTAGTATCAAGGAAGTCAAAGCCAAGATAACCATGAGTGTAATCGTGCGTAAACAAACAGAGCAATAACAGTCAAGGAAATAGTTCTGACCTCACCATGGTGTACAAATAAATTTGATCGAGGGATGTGAGGCTTTTCTGTCTTAATGTAGGAGCTCTTATAACATACACCCTATTTATTTGATGTTGCTAGATCATTGAGACTACACCAACAAGCAGTAGACAAAGAAAATATCAACAAGATCCATGAGAAAAAACAACATACACAAAAAGATTCAATCATAACTTAGTCAGTTTCAAAGTTTTTGAATATGTATGTGTATAGGGGTGTTGAAAAACACGGTTGTGCTTGTGAGTGCATTGTGTTTGATTGTCATCGATGGATGTTTATGTTGTGATATCCAATGTGTGTTGAAAAACACAGATGTGTCCAAAGATAGTGTTGAGAAACACTATTTTAATTGGGGACCCATGCCCCTAGTAGCGGTGACTGACTTGACGTATGTTGCGAGGAAAAACTAAATTTGGTTGCCCCGAGGTGTATGGTGGTGAATCAGTGTCAAGTCAAGAGGGTTCACAAAGGAACTAGAGTGTCATGAAAGTGACCGAAAGCTATGTACAAACTAAAGCAAAGAATGCCAAGACCGAGTATCAATAGATAGAGAATTTGAGTATAAATCCAACTGTAACGGATGCAAGCAATCTCAATAGTACAACGACAGTAGATAGACATAGTGAGAACCACTGGTGATTGATGTGAGAGAGATTCTCAAGTGAAGAGATCATAGTAATAGCTAGGCATCAATAGGAAGACACAGTGAGAACCATTGGTGACTGATGCGAGGTAGATTATCAAGGAAAGAGATCTCAGTATAAGCAAAGAAATAGTAGGTAGACACAGTGGGAACTACTGGTGACTGTCAAGAAGTAGATCCCAAAAGGTGATAGGACAGTGCCTCCTAGACCAGGAGGGTTTCGCTTAGAGTATGACCAGTTTCAATCCATGTAAGTTGGTGTCTTGACAGGTAACTAAGAGCATGTGTATAAGCAAATGAAAACAAGAAAGCTAGAAAGAAAAAAAGTAGGAAAGCAAATGTATAAAGCCAAGTGGTGTTGTAACAGAAATAGCAATGTGGGACAAGAGGTTCCTGTTTACCATGTTTTCACCTTCTTGGTAGAGATTCTTTTTTTTTTGCTACAATGACGCCTGTTTGCCAGGTTTTCAGCAACGACACTTTTTCCTTTTCTTCTCTTTTTTTGTATTTTTGGGATATATAATTTTTTTGGAGATACATCAAAGCACCTATTTCTAGGTTTTCACTAAGATGATCATTTTTTTAGGACATTTTCTGATTTTTAGAATTTTTCAGGACTTTACTATATACATGAGCACAATGAAGATGTCTTAGATGAAGGGTGTTGATCAGCTCCTTGAGTTTCTCCCCTTCAGTAGTAGAGCTTTGATAGGTGCCAGACCCAAATACTGCAGTGACAACATATAGACCAAGCCAATTTGGTGCAAATTTTCCTTTCTGGACCCGATGTTGTTGATTCTTAGGGTTCTCCCTCAGAATGAGGTCACCCACTTGGAAGTCCCTTGGTCGAACCTTCTTGTTATAGCTCTTGGACATCCTTTTCTGATATGCTCTAAGGTGATCAAATGCCACTTGCCGACATTCATCAAGTAGTTCTATCTCTTGTAGCCAAGATATTATATTATCATCGTTAGTAATGAGGCCCTTTAGAGAGACTTGTAGAGGAGGAATCTCAACCTCAATTGGTAACACAACATCTGCTCTGTAAACCAAAGCATAGGGTGTATCCCTTGTTGGTGTTCTTATGCTTTTCATGTATGCCCAGAGATCTGGATTGATTTGGAGGTGCCAATCTCGTCCAGATTTGTGAACTAGGCAATGCAGGATTTTAAGGATTGTCTTGTTTGATGCTTTCGCCTGTCCATTACCCCGAGGATAATAGATGGAAGACTAGTGCTGAGTGATTTTAAAATTAGAGCATAGCTCTGTCAAATCCTTGTTTTTGAACTACCCCCATTATCAATGATTATTGATGAGGGTAACCATACCTGCAGATGTAGTTGAGAATGAACATTGCTACAGACTTGCCATTGGCCACGATGAGAGAGACTGTCTCCACCCACTTGGTGAAATAGTCTGTAGATGTGATGATGAAATTATGTCCATTTCATGACAAGGGATAAATATGACCCACCAAATCAAAGGCCCATTATTGAAATGGCCATAAAGTAATGAAGGGATTGAGCTCCTTGGCTGGAGCATGAATTAGATTTCCATGCAGTTGACACTATTTGCAAGACTTAGAAAACTGTGTAGCTTCGTTTTCCATATCTGGCCAATAGTAACCAGCTCTAATAAGTTTATAGGCCAGTGTCAGGCCATTTGAGTGAGACCCATAGATGCCTTCATGTACCTCTACTAATGCATGCTTGGTCACATCAGGTTCTAAACACCTAAGAAGGGTACCGTCTAGACCTCGCCTATACAAGTCGTTAGCTATGATGAAAAACCATGAAGCACTGCAGATTAAGTGACATTTCTCATTCTGAGTGTAGGTGTTCAGAGCAATCTGGTCAGGAAGGTAGGAATAAATATGATGGTAGTAGGATGAATCATGTCCAATGATAGAAAAAATCATCTGGGACTCAAGGGAATCATAGGCTGGGTAGCGTAACATTTCCACTAGGAATTCATGTTGAAAGTCATTTTCTGGCATCTGTAGCATGGAAGCAAGAGTAGCCATTGCATCAGCCACTTTATTGTCTGCCCTTGGAACCTGTTGAAATGTGATGTGAGAAATTTTTTTTTTGAGGTCTGATAGATATCATTTACTTGATTGATGACTAATTGTGAATCTCCAAGGACATTGAGCTCATCCACTCGCCACTCAAGGGAAATATTCATACCATAGATCAAGGCTTCATACTCAGCGATGTTGTTTGTACAAGGAAACAACATCTTGTATGCTTTTGGAAAAGAGTACCATTGAGGTGTGATGAACAATATCCCAGCACCTGACCCCTATTAGGTAAATGAACCATCAAAGAACATTGTCCAGGATCGATGCATGAGAACTAATATGGAATCATCTAGAAATTCGATGTTCAATGGTTGATGAGCTACTAGAGGTGCTTTTGCCATTTGATCTACAATTGCTTACCCCTTGATGGATTTTCTTTCTACATACTCAATATCAAATTTACTGAGAAGCATGACCCACTTGGCTAGTCTACCTGTGAGGGTAGCTTTACTAAGAAAATATTTCAGAGGATCAATCGTAGCAATGAGGCATGTAGTATGAGCTAGCATGTAGTGTCACAATTTTTGTGAAGCAAATACCACTGTGAGGCAAGACTTCTCTATAACAAAATAGTTTGTTTCATATGAGACCAGAGTTCTACTAATGTAGTAGATATCCCTTTCTCTATTGTTCTGATCTTCCTGAGATAATAGGACACCCAGTGATGTATCTATAGCAGAGATGTAAAGTATGAGAGGCTTCCCATGAATAGGAGGCATCAATATTGGTGGGTTCACAAGATATTGTTTGATTTGTGTGAATCCCTCATCACATTCTTTGTTCCATTGGTAAGCCACACCTTTGTGTAAAGTCTTGGTGAATTGTTGTGACTTGTCCGCCAATTGTGAGATGAAGTGCCGGATAGACTGTAGTCAGCCTTGAAGTCCTCTCATTTTTTAGATATTGCTTGGTGGCAAAATTTCCATGATAGCTTGGACCTTCTTAGGATCCACTTCTATGCCTTTTGCAGAGATGATGTAGCTAAGCAGTTTTCCAGATATTATGCCAAATGCACATTTCTTAGGATTGAGCCACAGACTAAACTATTCCATGTGATCCAATATAGGACCTATAACCACAAGGTGCGTTGTTCATTGCATGCTCTTAGCTAGAGTATCATCAACATAATCTTCCATTGTTTTATGCATCATGTCATGAAATATAGTGGTGATAACTCTCTGATATGTAGCACTAACATTTTTGAGTCCAAAAGGCATGACGTTCCAACAAAAAGTACCCCATACACATGTGAAATTAGTTTTCTCCTGGTCTTCTGGCATGATCTTTATTTGGTTGCAGCCAGAGAAACCATCCATTAGTGAGTACATTGCATATCCTTCTGTCATATCTACAATCATATCAATATTGGGCAATGGAAAGTCATCCTTTGGACATGCCTTATTCAAGTCTCTAAATTCTATGTAGACTCGGATAGATTTTTCATGTTTTGACACTGGAATAATGTTGGAGATCCATTCTGCATAGTCAATTGCTCTGATAAACACTTCCTTAAGAAGTTTCTCCAATTCAGCTTTGACAAGTAGAGCCACATGTGGATGCATTTTCTGAAGCTTTTATTTGACAGGCTTGATGCCTGGTGCAATGGAAAAGTGATTCATGATTAGATTAGGATCTAATCCTGGCATGTTTGAATATTTCCATGCAAATTTTATCTTTTTTCTCCAAAATAATGTAATGAATTCCTCTCTTTCTGCCTCAGATAATGATTGTTCCAAATGAATGATTTGATGTTTAGATTTTGTACCCAAGTTGACTGGTTGAGTTGGTTCAATTAGCATAGATTATTGTTCCTAGAAATGACTCAAAAGTGTATCAAGTATCTCATCCTCAAGTGCCTCAGAGAGGTTTTCACCCTTGGATATGTCCTTTATTTTGACTTTTTTAGGCTCTGACACTGCCACAATGTGGTTTTCACCATCAGAGCACCTATTTTTTCTTCTTTTGATTTTGTGACTGAGATACTTGATATCGGCCTCAGTCATGTTGACACTCTCTTTTCTTGTGGAGGACATTACAAGTTTGACAAAATTGAGGTAATAGGTAAGAGCATAGTCATTTTGGAATGTAAGGACTTCATTAGATGGGGAGGAAGAGTTCTAGTCTATGAGCTCAGGATGGTAGAGTGAAAGAGAAGTGACAGGTTCGAGTGCGTTCACAGTATAATCATTGAATGCATGGACTAGTAAGTCGAGACCTAGAACAATCTCATCCAAAGGTGTAGTCAAATTCCTTTGAACCCTAGTGTCCATAGTAGATGACATGTTAACATCGATGGAATTAGACTCATTTGACCTTATACTATACCCTTCAACTACTTTGAGAAGATTTTCATATGTGTGTACTATATCTATATCCTTGTCATAGGTGGCATATAAAAAATTGTCAAACTCATACTCATGAGAGTTCGTTTCATCATTAGGTGTCATATCAAGAACATGAGTGAAATCAACCCTTTGCCCCCAGTTCAGATGGGTTCTACCTACAACCTCTTCTATGGTCAGATGAGCACCATTTGACATAGGTGCTTCATCAGTGCTTGCAACATCATCTACTTCTTTTTTAGTGAGAAGTGTCTGGGTTTTATCCTGTTCAAATTGCTCTTGGAACTGTGGTGGTATGTACAAATCACCTTGATGACCCAGATTTATAGTTTGCATTCTTTCCACCGCTCATAGGTTAATGGAGCAAGTGAAGTGGTTTCATTAGAGTTGCTGTTAGTTTTGACTGTACTAACATGTGGTATAAAATCATCTGGCTTAGCAAAGAATGCTGCTAGATCTAGAGGAATGGGACAAGGGAAGCAATCATCCTCAGAGTTGTCTTCTGACTCTTCAAATTTAGATGTACGTTCAGGTGTTGTTTCGTGATATGTTTGAGGTACAAATTTGTTTATCCCTAGTTGAAATGGGATCTTCTTGAATGCTATACTTGTAGAGTCACGTGTTTGTCAACCAATAGCTTCAAGTGGTGTGAGAAATCCTTTATGATTCACACCTATAGGACCATTCCCTTGGTAGCCAAAGCATTGCATAATAGTTAGACCCTTGCCATACAGTTTAGGTTTTATGTCACAAGGTGGAGTGGTTTATTCAGATGTGTCCTCCCCTTTATAGATCCAAGCTTTGATAGCCCTATTTTCACCCTCTTCTTCTAATGGTGTCATGGCCTGTACAAAGGTACCACCATATTTTGTTTGAGGAGGAGCTGCAGAAGGTTTATTTTCCTCAGAAGGTCTCCCATAAGAACATGGAGACAAAAGTAGAGATTTAATAGATAACACAGGTTCAATTTGATACCCTCCCATGCCAGTTTCCTTGAGTGTCAGAGCCTTTTCCATTTCCTTTAGTTTAGCCTCAAAGAACTCGGTAGACTCTCTCTTGGTGGGTACAAAGATGTCAGTAGATTTTATGAGTGTGTTGCAATCAGAGCGTGTATTAGTAGGTATAGTCACTTCAAATCCTTGGAATGGGAACTTAATGCACTGATAATATGTTGAAGGGACAACTTGCATTTTTGGGATCCATGTTCTTCACAATAGAATATTGTATGCCAAAGGATGTCAAGCACTTGATAGTTAACATCCCTTTTAATAGGGACAACTCTAATTGGTAACACAACTAGCCCCTTAGATTTCCACTCTTCTTCATCATAGGCCTTAATAGTAATCTTTTTGTGGGCATTTATACAGTCTTTTCCATAGCCCAACTTAGTAAGGAAGCTAGTAGAGAAAATGTTAAGGCCAGTGTCATTATCTATGAGGACACAGTGGATGCACTTTGGGCCAATGATGCCTTCAATGTGCAAGGGTTTATTATGTGGGTGACTTAAAGAATGGTAATCTTCCTCAAAGAAAGACAAGTAATGAGAGGAGGTCAAGTGACCTACCATGGATTGAAACCAATCAAGATTGAGATCCTTCAGAACATTTGCCTCAATGAGGGCTTTGTCAAGGATTTCCCTGTGAGCAGGGGAAATTTTTAACAGCTTGAAGATGGTGATTTGAGCATTGGTACGTTGTAACTGGTCTAGTATGCTGTAATTGGTAGCATTAGACGAGGTGGCCAATTTTGGATTCTTGTTGGTAGAGCCAACAATGGCTTTGTTTGTAGGTTGTGTTGGTAAAGATGTAGAAGGCTCAGGGCCTTTGAGAATGATCTTAGCACAAGATCGAGTAACAATGTTTGCACAAACCTGAGACTGTTCTTGTTCAGAGGGCTGAGGCGCAAGCCCTCATAAGATGAAAGGAGTTTTGGGCTTGGGAGCATCTGCCCTTCCCTTGATAGTGAAAATGTTACAGTATTCAACATCCACAGGTTCAACCATATTAATGACATTGTCATTATTGGTGTATGTATAGTTGACCTTGGCATCAGTGTTCTTGCCTTTAGATGATTCACCTTTCCCATGAGGAGGAAATGGGTCTTTGAAAGCTTGGTGGTCTGAGTTCTTGTTGTGACCTCCAACAAAAATAACCTCACTATCAATAAGGTCTTGGATCTTGTGTCGTAATTGAATGCAGGTAGTCATCTTGTGACCCTTGTTCTGATGGTAATCGCAATATGCAAGTTCATTCCACCAAGATGGTCGAGGTTGCAGATCAAAAGGATGCGAGTTATCTAGAGGAGTGAGTAAATGGTTGTCTAAGAGAGTCTTGTAAACTGCATCGAGAGGTTCTCCTAGAGGAGTGAACTCACGCTTGGGTCGAGGAGCCCAAGGTTTAGATCTAGAAAAATTCAAAGAACTCAGTTTGGATTCTGCTGCAGCCTATTCATCAGCTTTGGTTGCCTACATAGTGGTAGTGAGATTAAAAGAAGCCTTTGGAGGCTTGGGAGTCACATTGTCAACAACTCCATCATTCACAAAATTCTGGTTCTTGTTGGGAAATTTGGGTTTATCTTTTCTTGAGGAGGAAGGCCCTTGTTTATTTTCCTTATGTAAAGCCAGTTCTCCTTTCTTGACCATAAACGTCTCAATTCTCACAGCTTTCCTAATCATGTTATCAAAGGTCAAAGGACCTTGCAGCTGTAGCTGATACCCAAAGTTGGGAAGAAGATTGTCTAAAATGATGTCCAACTTTTTAGATTAAAGTATTTTGCGAGAATATCTGGTATAAAGTTGTCTCCATCTCTAGAGAAATGTCAAGAAAGGTTCTCCATGATTTTGTTTCAAGTTGAAAAGATCTCGGATGTGAAATAGATGTTGGATGTTGTGGGAATAGTGTTGCAGAAATAAGTTGGCAATCTCGTCAAAAGTCTTGATGCCAGTTGGTAGCCTAGAGAACCACTCCATAGCCAACCCTCCCAAACTACATGGGAAGAGATGCATGAGGTAGGTATGATCATGTATGAACTCCATAGAGAGAGCACCAAACTCTCTTAGATGATCCTAGGGATCAGAGGTAACCAAGTATTTATTGTACTTGGGAAGTTCAACTCCTTTAGGAAAAGGAGGCATGTGTAGACTCTTATCAAACAAGAATAGACAAATGCTTTCTAGGATGAATTGTGTAACAGGTTTGTCTTTATCCTTCATGAGTTGAAGAATTTTTTCTTGCATACTTTGAACTTGTTTTTGTAACCTGGATTTTTTAGTTTCTTCCTCTTCAGTGACAAGCATCTCTACATTGTAGTTGGAGGGTAACTTAGTCCCTTGATTGGCTAGTTCAAGAAGATATTTCTATTTTTCTTCTTTTATGAGAATTTCCATCATCCTACAAAATCCTTTATTAGCACGAGCATCCACAATATCTTTCTAAGTGATTTTAGTCTCTTCATCACTAGGAGGGTCTTGACTATGGAATTTACCGTTGGTTTTAGAGTGATCATCATCTCTACTATTTTTCCCTATTGTGATGTTGATCACTAGCTCTACTATGTTCACCATTTAGAGGTTGGTCTTCCATCTTGCTAGAATGCAAGTGTTCAGTGTGCAAAGATTCGATGTGAGGAGGTTGAGTGTCTAGAGGTGCTGTACTTACGGGAACTCTTGTTATGTTGATAGTGTCAGATTTTGGTAACAACTCCTTAGAGTCCGGATCTTCTTGGAACAAAGGGTTTCAAACCTGACTAAAATCCACTAGAAATGATCATTTGACATAAGGTATAAGTACCATAGAGGGGGATCAAGATGGTTCCTCACTAGATGCAGCCGAAAAATGGGGATGTGAGGATTCTCCACTACACTCAGGCTGTGTGAAAATTTTAGAATGACTTTCTTCTTGGTTGATAGGTCTACCCCCACCTTGTCTAGTGACACGTGAAAGGAATGTTTTTCCACTTCAAGTTGTAATAGTTATAGACAAATATTATAGAAGGAATGTGAACTAGGACCATGCTTGGAACTGTCTCAAGGTAAATGCACAAAAGTGCTAAAAGGTGAAGTATACCTAGTGCAAATTGTCAGAAATAAGGCTATAATAGCTGAGAGATGACTATCGCGACACAAGATATGACAAAATAGTAGAAAGAGAACAAAATATATGAGACAAGACAATTTTAAGTGAGAATCATGTAATTCTTAGCCCAAGAAATCCAGTTATAGATTGTGTAGACAGAAGGTAGGTAAACAGACCTTAAACAAAAATTAGATTTACCAGAGAGACAATGGGTAGACATGAAATAGCTCACTATTCTGGAAAAATGATATAGACTCACGCAGAGAAGTACTTTCCCACTAATATTCTCACAGGCTCGTGTGAGACTTTGCAGTCCAGCATGAAAAATCACAAAAAGAGATGATAGGCTGGTGAACCAATAGCAACAGATTTGCAAAATGTGTGACAATTTATGTGTCACATGAAGTTTCTCATAGAATGACAGGAAGGTGGTAGAATATCACGTGAGATTTTTTAGTGAAGACAATTAAATTCTACAGAATCAGACAGTTAGGACCAGATTGCATTTTTTGAGACAGATTATGCTGTTTTCTAATAGAAAGTTCAAGTAGCATATTGTTTTGGACATTTTCAAATTTTGGCAAGTTGTGTGATTTGACATTTGTTTTGATTTTTTAAATGATTCACCCACACAAAATACATTAAGCAGAATGTTTTTAGTAACATAACAGACACATCACAATCCTAGGTGAGCCAGAGCAACATTTGTTGAATTCCCACTTGAACCAAAGTTCAGCCATGCCTACTCATAGAAGAAAACTTAGAAGCTTGGAGGCACAGGATCCTCCTTACATGTGCACTCACTTCTCAGGCACACCAAGCTTCAAATCCAAAGAGAATTACTTCCCAAAGGACTATTGTCTCTACTAAGAGCCGTGAAAGTGTGGGATGTCTTAGTCAGTCTTTGACCTTTTGCGCCAACAGATAGAGGGATTTTGGATACTATAAAAAAAATTTGTAGTAAGGGCATCCGTTCAGGTGGTTGTGATCAAGTAATTTTCCAAATAAACGGGGCTCTCCCAATCCTTTCAAAGAAAAATTCTCACCTTAACAATGTAGGGAATTTAACGTACCACTAGGGTACTAGAGGAGATTTTGGTTGCCACAACAAATTCACATATGTCCATTGTGAGACTAATCACAATGGAATTTTTTATATACCGGTTGGAAGGGCTTTGATTTAGACTATTACCAGTTGGGAAATCCACTCTCACTAGCTCTGTTAAAGCACTCAGGCGGTAGCCACACTAGAATAATTATATGAATTTATCTTACACCCAAGATCCATAAAGGAGAGGGGAGAAGATACGTTCATATAGTTCTTTGGAATTACAAACTAGAAAACACTTCAAGCACACAAGATAATGATTCATTTTAAGAACCAAGATGAAGCATTTTCTAACTACTAAAAATAGACATGAGAGTTTTGTGAAAACACGCAAGGTCTTCGACAAGCGCCCTGCTGTAAATATGTTAGCAGTTTGTAATTGCTTTCTTCATTTTCAGCATCCTGCAAACCACCGTTAAGCTGTTCCAAAAATAAAATTAGAGAAACATAGAAGTCACGAAATATAAAATGGTTAGAAAATTGAGATAAGCAATATCAAATAAAGGTCTCTGGTGTCAAATTTCCCACGATGATTCTTGCAGGTTCGCACGAAGAAAGACAGATAATCTCGCGAAGAACTAGAAAGTTCATACGAGACGCTGTGAAATTGCACATGAAATTTCTGATAGAGACGTACATACAGAGTGCAAAAATGAAACTGAATGCAAGAAAATAAGGCCAAAAACTGATTATTCAGTCCCACGGTGGGCGCCATAAATCTATACGTTAAATGTGGCCTTCTTATTTAACTATACACTTCAACATAGTCATTATTCATCAAACACATACAAAAATGAATATGATTTATTCATCATGCATACCTGTATGATTCGACTTGTTGCCTCCTATCTAGATGGGGTTTTGAATGGCTCTCAGAACGAGAGTCTCACAACCTAGACCAGTCTAAGAATGGAGGATTTTACTCCATGAATGCAATGCAAGATTAATCTAAGAATGAAAGATGCAAGATTAATCTAAGCTAGAAATGAAATTAAACTATGACATGATTTGAAAGAGATTAATCTAAGAAAAAGACACTAATCTATTGCAAATGAGAGCTTAATAGAAATGAGATTATGAACTATAAATTGCAGCAACAATTTGTTATTCTAACAATGCATTCTTTGAATGAGAAATGAGACTTCTTTTATAGACTAAGAGTCTGCTCAGAATAGAAAGTTTCCTTTTGAAATAAAATAGATAAAAAATCCAGTTCACATTAGTAATTTTTCTTTAAAAGAGAACAGTGAACTATTTTTTTTTTCTAAACTGTTTTCCTTTTTTGATTTCAACTCTTTTCTTTCTCTTTAAAGCACAGTTAATTCAAAGTTTCTATTTCTGAACTGGAGAGAAGATTTTTGAGAGAATATTTAATTAAATAAATAGAATATGACCTCATAAATGTATTTTCTCAATTATTTGAATAATTAAATTTAATTATTCAAATGAGGATATTTATTTAATAATTAAATATTATTTAATTCCTTTTTATGTGTTTTAGCTAAATGGGGTGAATTTAATTTAATTAAAGTGTTAGGACTTTATAATTAAATTAATTCAGTCATAGGGTTTATTTAGCTAATTGATGTTTTATGAATTAAATATAATGTTATGATTAATGTAGATATATGATTTTCTGCATTTGACACTTAGGTCGAGTAGAGTCAGCCAAAACTCAGAATTGCCTAATACAATAGGACTTTGATGATTCAAAAGAATGACAAATGCAACAAAATTGGTTAGGGTTGCAAGATGCCAATTTTGGGGTGTTACATTGGTCACTATCCAATGTTTTTTTATAGCGGCATGGTCTCCTCTTGTTCTTACTACATCAAGTGATCAGTCCTAGTTTCCCTCTCCCAAATGAACTACTCGTAAAGGACCTTGTCCAATATTATTTTCCTCAAGATGACTATATAAGTCATTGTTTCTCATATTTTATTATGACATGTTGTCTTTGAAATCATTTTGATTGTCACCTACAAAGGATTTTATATGGATTCTTCTCTTCCTTACAAATGAATTGAGCAAGTCTTATATAAAGGCTCCAAATAAAATGAACGACCCACATTGATTTTAAATTAATAAGAAATATTATGCCAACACAACCCTAATTAGGGTTTTCCATAAGTACCACTTACAAGAATTAAATGTCAACCAATTAAAATAAGGCACCTATCCATTGGCCAATGAAAAAATTACATTTTTCAATACATATCCTTTTAAGGATTGACTAATAAGAAAAATCAGAAGGTGTAATACATTAAATGCATTTCTCTTTCCACTTGGAATAACTAGAATGGTTGGTAATGAAGGTGTGCCAAAATAACATGTTTATCTTGTTTGAACTCCATCTTTCCATCCTCTTTGTCTTGGAAATATTCTCATTGAAGTGTTCTTGAAACTGCTTGTACTTGTAATAACTTTTAACTTGATGTCTTGGCCTTCATCCTTCTTCATGAATTTGTACTTGCAGAGTTTCATCTTCTCTTAAAATTACCTTGTCTTTGCATTTGACTTGCATCTTGACTTTCCAACATTAAAGTCCTTCCTATACTTTGCATTGCATTTGAAATTTCATGTCAGTTTTTGAACTTACAATCATCCTTTCACATTAAGGGGCTTGATCTTCATGTCTTCTTGCTCATAACAACATCATTAACTTCATGTGACATGGGTGCTACCTTATGATTAGAAATATTTTTGCAAAAATAAGAATATATGTCATACCTTTTTGTCATATTTTCAACATTTCTAAGAACCTCTTCTAGATCTATATCCACGAGGTGTATGCTCAATTGACTCTCCCTCAAAGGAAAATCATGATATCCATGATGCAAGTTGTGTGTATACTCAATAATTAACAACAAGATTTCAAGATAAACACGTTAAGATGGAAGAAAATGCATGTATAGTGACTGTTTATGGAAGAAAATCAAAGAAAGTATAGTGAAAACAACATTTTATTGATTCAAAATTTCTATCTCCTTTTCACTTCGAACAAAACCATATTCCTCTCTATAATTACAATGAACATAGGTCTCTTTTAGACCCAAACATCAACCAATCACCTTTTAAAATTGTTCTCAAACTGACTGAGACAGTTAAAATTGATTTTTCCATCATAATGATTGAATTCAAATTGTCATAAAATGGATTCTTATTAAATGTACATATTGCTAGATTCCAAGTGAATGGTTAAGATCCTAGATGAGTATTATGGAAATGAATTCATGTAGTAATTGAGTACTAAGAAATCTATGTTTGATGTTTTATGTGTGCATTACTTTAGTTGTATGAAACTAACAATATTACTAGTTGGTTGACTATAATGGTATATAGATGATGAGATTACTGTAGAATGTAAATGGAATAATTGGCTAATATGAATGTAAGTTTATAAGATTAGATTTAAGTTTTAGATTTTAATGCAAAGGAAATGTTAGAAGAATACTAATATGTATAGTTCTTAATGTAAATCTAATAATATTCTATGGGGTAGGATACGATGTTAAATTAGAATGGATTATATTATAATCTCAATTGAATCACTTAAAAGGGTTAATGTGTATGAGATTCGTGATATAAATGGGTACTCTTGAATGCACTCGTATTAAAGGAATTAAGGATATCAAGTAAAAGTTATGTCTATTAGATTAATTTCATTAATTAAAATGATTAAATTTGTTAGTGTAAGAATCTGTTGAAATGGGAGTAGTAGTAGGAAACATGTGTTTCCTCTCCTCTCAATAGATCTGTAATAATTTTTTAAAACAAGAAATTAGATCATCGTGTGGCCTAGGGTGGATCTTTTAAAATTGGATTATTTGGTTGATTGTGTAGAGAATTTCATAATTCTGGGATATATATGCAACTTTATTGATCAAACTATTCTCATATTGCATCAACACCCATGCCTCGAGTCCCTGAGGCCTACATAACATTTTTTCAATACTATCAATGGATTCCAACTAAATTTTTCATTATGGTACCACTGGAAATAATTTGTTACTAAATGACCCTTGTTAAGCAACTTTTTAAATTTGAAAAGTTTTGATTACGTAAAAATAGGTTTTACAAGGACCTAAAACCTTTAAACAAAGTTTTACAGATATTCAAATAAGTTCAACTAAAACTATGCCAAAGCACCTAGAAAGGAAAGCCAAAAACCTAGCCAACTAACAGCCTAAATAAAAAATTCCCACAAATCTACAAGTAAAAACATGGACAACAAAAAATGACATGCCCATAAAAAGGATAGCTAGATGCCATCCACAATGTCCTGTTCCTGGATAACCATTATCTGCATCTAATTAATAGATTTCTTGAGGTCTTCAGTCTGTTTATCTTCCTTTGGACTCAGCTTCCTGGTACTAGCCTGCATGCATTTCCAAGTCACATGGTTTCCTTCACCTCTTTGCCATTGTTTTCTCCTCTATTCTGTTCCAGCTTCTCTAGCAGAATCTTCACATGCCTAGTATACGCTTTTAGGCTAACCAGACATTGTTCCCTAATCTTGCACACCGTAGCCTCCACTTTTTCCACCTTGTTGTTCAAAATGTTAATTTTTCCTACACTGTCTTCTTCCACCACACTGTCATTTATGTCCTTCAGCTATTTTTCCATGTTGCACACTTTGTTCACCATTTCCACCTAGGCTTCAGATCTACCAACTGTGTGCATAAATGTTGTCACACTTCTATGAATTATTCCATTCAAGGTTTCTCAAGAATGAGGCCTCAAATATTAATCCATATCTCTCTAGTCATGGATGTGTAAAAATGTAAAATGAAGGTCCTCAGATTGACCTAGTTGTGTCTATTGCAAATACACCATGAAACGAGAGATTCGAATGCATGAAAATGAAATCTAATCT
>MU228495.1:4152517-4163757 GCA_018584345.1 Thuja plicata | reverse complement strand
AATTGAATTAATTACAATTTGATCAAGGAAATTGATTTGAATTGAAAATGTTCCAAAGCATTGATTCAGGAATTCAATAAAATGATAAAATGATAAATAGGGCCCAAAGTCTAGGCGACCATTTTAGGGTGCATACACCAACCACGTCTTTCATTTCTCCAAGTAGGCCACAATAGGTTTCTCACCAACACTGATACTTTTTATGAGATTGATCTCAGCTTCCATAATTTCCAATTGCTTCTTTATCTTAGCATTATCATCTAACATTTTACCCAAACTACAGGTAAAATCTACAAGATAATCCTTTCTTTTCTTCATATCATTAGACACATAAAATTTACTGGTGTCCTCATTAGCATGGAAATCTTTCTCCTCATGCTCCATTGCATATTTTTCATTACTTTTGATAGGTTCCTCCTTCATCTTATCAGCACCTTTCTACTCATTAGTCTTTGTGTTACTTGTGGGGGTTTGTTCCACATCTTTACCATCTCTGTTATACTCCCTATTGTTTCCACATCATCCTGTTGACAGGACTTTGTGACCGGCTCCGCCAATAGGGGATAAGTTGTCACCGGGTACTGGGGTACCAGCCAACTCCACCTATAGAGGTTTGTTGAAGAATGAATTATCCTAGCCTCCAAGCACCTGGCAGTCGGGTTTCGACGGTGCAGGGGAGCTAAGTTGGGCATGTAACTGTTCTTTGAGGGGATAGCTAGTTTTTACTCATCACTTCTGGGGATTTCAAAAGGGGGTGAGATTTCCTACAAGCATCTTAGATTTTTCAAAGAAATCACAAAATCTAGATCAAAGTTAGAGTATACTTCTACTTATAGTCATGCAATACATATTCAAACATCAACAATGCTCCAATGCAGGAAAATAATGCTAAATATTGGATACACAAGGAATCAATGATTCATACACATTCAATAGAAAAGGAAGATAAGATCATTAACTAAATGAAAAACATCAGAGTGAAGGACATAAGAAGACATACAACACAAAATATGTTCATTAACTTTGGAGATCAAAACAACAAATAACATAGGGCCAAAAGCTGTTCTTCATTCTTTCATTAACTTGAAACAGTTCCAGCATCACTGACAAGTACATTCATTGCTCCAAGGGAGCATTAAGCTATTGAGAACAGACTGAAAGTAAAATTCTAACTGCAATGAACCTAAAAATTCTATTTGCTATTACTACTAGACAAAAAAGCCTCAATTTTGTTGACCCTTTATTAAGGCATCGATCTTATTATTTATACACAGACTTGACCTAATCTACCTATACACTTGCTAAATAAAATACAATATTCATGGCCGGTACTACCTACACCACTTACAATCATCTTGAGATGTACAAAGTTCTGACAATACAGAAGAAGAAGAAAGGGGAGAAATCTAGAAGAATCAGCCTAGAGAAGAGAGCCATGGTACTGATAGAGGAAACTTGCTTATCTCAGTAACTTAGGCCATATGCCTCATTAATGCTGATTATGGTTCCCTATCTTTGATGCACACCAGGTAGTAAATGTGGGAGTGGCACCTCAGGGGAATAAGAAAATGCCTGTCAAAACCATCCCATTTTCCTTATCTGTCATTGTTTGGATCACCTACACTCTAACAATTATTAATTGCTGACAGTGATTGGTTAGCTCTGGGGAACCTTGACGTAGATTACTACAAAAGAATACAAAACTAGGACCTAGAATTCCAAAGTTTGAGAGCTTATGCTCAAAGAATAACATATCTTCAAAACTTTTCCCTGCTGGAAGAAATATCCAGAGACCAGAAAAATTCATTGTTCCTTATATTTTTGGAATGCCTCAAAAATCTAGAGAATCTCCTCCTTGTCTATCTCTTTAATGCATTCCTAGTGGTCATTGGAAGCCTCCAACTAGTCGTCCACATCTCTGGCACCTTCCTTGAACTCTGCAGCCACCTTCGCAGTGTCATGTGCCTGGAGCATCATATGGGTGAGACGTGACATCTTTGCTCCATTAAAATCTCTAGAGGACCAGAACCGCACCTCCATTATTTCATCAAATTTACTCAAAACAAAATCTACCAGAGTACATGTCTCGGTGCTAAAGGGATCAACCTCTGAAACCCTTGTGATGAATGACGCATATAAACTTAGTGAATTTTGGATCACTGAGACTTTATCCTTCAGGGCCACTACCAGTTTCTTGCTTGTCTCAACTTCAAGACTAAGTCTGGAGTGTTGGACCCAGAGCAACCCAAAATTATCATCTCCCAAAATACCTGTCTCCATGTTGACCTCTTCCCCAAAATTTATAATCTCTTCCAACTCACTCTTCCATTCTTCATACTTCTTTTTTTCTCCCTCCCACTGAGAAATGATGTAGTTTACCTAGCCCATGATGTTACTGGCCTAGTGTAGGTCTGGGAGTGTTAGTGTTAGGAAATGCATTACGTCTCCCACCTGCTTAGTTACCCATTCATCCACAGCTTGCACTTTCTTCTTCATTTTCCTTAGCACATGAATATCACCCTATAGGGGTGGTGTTTCAGATGTGGAGGCCTCTAGAGGAATCACAACCAATGACTATGTTAGCTCTGCAAGAAGCCCAAGGAGATTAGCATTTGTTTCTTTTGCCTCCTTTAGCTTTTGCACTTTCTTTTCATACCAGGTCTAAATTGCCCATCATGCTTCACTTTACAGGTCCAGTTCCCCCTATTTATCTCTTCTCCCCAGAGGGACTTTGGTGATGGTGTAATCTACAGCTCCTACTGCTACCTCTTCTTTATTTGGGGGAGGTGTTTCCACTACTGTGACACTATGTCCTCCCAGATTAGTCAGAATGGTATGGAGGATCCACACCTTCTTAGGCTTATGGGACTCTTAATTCTGGGCCATCATCTGGGCCAGAGAGAGAGGGGCTCTCATTGCTGTCGGGGCCTTTCTCTTCCTTGATTCCACCAGCCATTGTGGTAGTGCAAGCGGTCTTATTGCTACTTGGGTACTTGGTTCCTCATCGGGGGCTTGCTGTGTTTCCCTGGCATCTGTGGTCACTGTTAACTCTTTTTCTTTATTCTCAGGATTTCCCACTTCTCCCACCTCAATGGTGTTTACATTTTTAGTTTCAGGGTTCTCGGCTTCCCTAACATTTATGGTGTCTATATCTATATTTTCAGGGTTTTCCCCCACATCCTGCTACTGCTAAGTTCTTTTGGCGTTCTCTATTGGGACATTCTCCCCCGAGGGCCTATTTTTTGGAGGGGGTGAAGGTGTTTGACCTGGGTCTGATAGCTGTGCCACATGGACCACCTTTCTAAATGTTGTATCTTAGGGTAACGGGTTACCCAGGGTGTCTAGAGGTGTTTGGAGCATGACAACTGAGGGTATGGTTGTTTCTGAAGGTCCAATTTCCCATTCATAGTCAATTGCTCAACTTGTACCTACCTCTCTTCTATCTTAGTCCCCGAGAATGGTGTCTCTTCCACATCTAGTGTGTTTTCTTGTTCTTGTTCCCATGTTTCTTTTTCTGGGACAACTTATTTTACTTATCCTTTCCCTTCCCCTGAGATAACCTCTACTTCCTGTGTGGTGATCTCTTCCACCGCCCTCTCCACATCTACCTATAAATTTATAAGGTCGTCAGTTTGAAATATATCATAAAAAATATCGTGGGGAGGGGAGGCCTCCAGAAGATTTTTTGGTTTGGGGGAGGAAGGGATGAGCTCCGCAAGAGTACTGCCTGATAGTCCAAGACTTGTATCTGTGCTTGGTGGAGGATTGTCTATTCTTTGTCTCCTTCTCCTCATTTTCAATGGGCCCTAAGATCTAGAATAGCCACAACCTCATCCTCTATCTCCACTACTCGGGTCATGAGTGCTATGAGTGAAGGGGAGCCTAAAGGAAGGGTAAATCTAACTAGAGTAACCCTGAGACCAAGGGAAAGTCTGATGCTGATTGTTTTGCTCAGCCATTGAGGCAACTCCAACTGGGCATTAAGTTGTTCCATCAAAGAGAATGAAGCTGGGGATGGAACCAGGGTTAGGGTGCTATCTTTTGCTTTCCCTTTGTCTCTGCCCTGCCCTGGCATTCCAGAGCCAAAAGTGGACTCCGCAAAAATGGAACATCTCGGCGGGTGCTCTTTTTACATACCTGTGAAAAATGTGCGTGACTACGCTTCAATATATCCTTGGTGATATCCTCTATCATCAAAATTTTTGGGGTGTCCCAATCCACCAGAGGAAGAGCCTTCTTATCAATCCCTTTAGATTTGTATTTTGGGTCCTCCATAGGCCCTCTATATGAGAAATCCTTTGGAAAGTTCTGAAGGAAAATGTACTTCATCATACCTTTTATCATTATCACATAATGCCAACTCCAGACTTTGAAGTCATCCTGACAATCTGCCCAAAAATCCTCCATGTGAGGCTCATGGGGCGCTCACGCCCGAGGTAATGCTTGATTTATTTTGTTTAGAAAATCAAAATTTCTCCACGCTAGCTAGAACTCTGCTAGCCCCAGACTTTTCAATTTATTGTTGGTCTCTTTGGCCGCCGCAAGGCTACAAGTGTAATTCCCGCAAGTGATCAGGAAAGGGATGGCGGTAACTTTCTTGAGGCCATAATAAGTATCGACCTCCAGGATCTGTTTGTAGTATTCCAATAAAATAATCCTTTCCCCGCAGTGTTTGGGAAATAGGTAGGGCTTGCCAGAGAACCCGGTCACCTGAATGTATGAATGTTGTTGGAATTGAATGAAATAATTGTCGTACAAAATTACCAAATCCATGGCCTCCTTTGACAACTAGTAACTGACATCTCGAGTGGGTGTTAAAATGTGGTGGCAAATGAAGGTATCATTTACCCGACAAAAATTGGGGAAGTTGGCTTCCCATTGAATATGGGGGAAATAATCCCAAGGAGCACTCTGGCTAGGCTCTTACCCTAGGATGCCCATTGTAAGTAAACCCTAGATTCTAGGTCTCTATTGTGCCAATGCCCATAGAACATAAGAATTCATATGAAACTTAGATGTCTGGTTGAATTTTTTCAACTGGTAGTCCACATGATTGGAAACAATGGTTGCCTAGTCAAAATTTTTCCCATTAGTGGTGATGTTGTATAGAAAGTAGTACATCCAGGCTGAAAATTCTCAGGCATGTGATTCCCTGAAGACCTGACATAGGAAGATGATCCCCACTTGTATGCATTATTTGAAGTCCGTGCGGGGGATCCACAACTTCATTTTCTTGTAATTCTTCTTCAGAGTCTTTAGCCAGTGGGTGTTAAGGTGCTGTCAGGCAGCCTGTTGAACTTTTTTGAACTCCCACCGTGATGCAGCCTGGGAGATAATGATAGAATTGGAAAATTGGGGGGTCCCCAGTCCCGAAGATAAACTGGAAGTGTCGAGGGACACTATGGGTGTTTGGAAGCTCGAAGGAAGGGAAGAAACAAGAACAAAAACCTAGATGGTTGTGTTGTAATATTCCACCAAGGTGAGAAGAAGCTCTAGGGCCTGCACAGAGCAGGGGAAACAAGTAGCTTTGATTATGCTGGAGGTGGCCATGTTCTTTGCCATATTGTCTCCGACGGTGTGCTGATTGAACATTGTCCTTACAAGGCCCTACAATTTGGCCCACGCTCCAACCTCTGTGTCGGTGATTTATTGTAATTTGGAATCTACCTTGGATCCCATGATGATGCAATCCTTCAGATATTTTGATGTGAGTGGGAGCTTTTCCAATACTTTCTCAGCCCTTGTCTTGGTGGCTGCCCTTGTTGAAGTGGACGGGAGTTCTGGACTTCCGGGAGGGGAAGATACTTCAGACATGTTGCTTGATGAGTTATTCACAACCTGCAAGAATGGACAACCATTAATACAAATAATCAAATATAATAAATTCCTGGTTTCTAGAGATTTCATCACCATTTTGCACATGTCCTCGAGTAGACATTAGTTTATATCAAATTCCAGAAATACAATAAAAAAATAACTTACTTCAAATTTGATCAATACTCGGGTGTCCCAGGGATTTTGGTTCATGCAAAAAATGAGATGAAGGCTTTGGGATTACATGGAACCTGGATTCTGAAGAAACTGACCGTTATTGAAATGACCGGACAATTTGCCATACTCAGTTGACGTGGGCTGTCACATGGTCATGCAATGAACGGAGTAATGTTATTTATTGTGATAGTTATCTTAACATGAATGAAGTGAATGCCACTTGGGATGGTTTTAAATGCTTGTGCATTGGGAATTAGTCCCACCATTAATGTTGAAGCGATGGAGGAGAGAGAAAGGCCATAACTCAAACAGGCGAGGTGACGAGTTCGAGTCCAACAAAAACCAGGCAGGCGAGCTCAAATTTGATCAAATGATGTAGAGGGCATGGTGAGATCATCATGGGATGGGTAGGAATTGAAGAAATGTACAGACCATGTACATGAATTTACAGATGACTACACAGAAACTGCACGCTATGAATACTATCAACAAGAGGGCGAAGAACAATATTTACATAGGCTACCCACAAGCACAGACAAATTTATAACTAACCTACAAGCCACTTCCTACTAATTTACAAAGGCTTACAAAGGCTTACATAAATCTACAATTATTTTACACTATCCACAAATGCATAGAGGGCGGAAAACCCTCTTGCAGAGCTATCCCACAAATGGGAGGCGACGATAAAAAATAGAACACAAAGAAAACAAAACCCCCAAAACTAAAAGGAACAAAGTGAAAAACAAAAAAAAATTAAAGAGATGGGCTAGAAGGACCTACCTAAAAAATAGAGACCCAAAAGGAAGGGTACAAGAGGTGGTCTAAAAATGAACAAATCTTCAAAACCCACGAACACACCGAGAACCCTACAGGATATATTGAAACATGCACAAGTCTTAATTTCAAATTAAATATTAATCACTTGAAGCAAATCGCACTTAGCTTGCTGTTAAATCGCACAATTCACTCTTAATTTGCTCTGATGATAAATTGTTTGCGGTAAGTGTAACAATGAAAGGTGAAGCTTAATTTATATCCCTTGGATTAAAATGCACCATTCCCTTCCACAAAACCTAAGAAAAAGGCAAACCTTCAGACTCCGGGCCCAGGGATGCCAGGTGACCACACCCTCCAACTAAAGAGGAAGTAATGATACAAGAATCTTGGGGTCTGGAATTCGGCTGGCACAAATGAACAAAACACTCGGGGACTTGGTCCCGGAGTGTGGAAAACCAAAAAGAGGCAACAACAATGACCGCGCGAAGGCAAAGGCCAGAGAAAGAAAAATGGCCAAAAAGAAACAAAAGGAAGAACCAAAAGCGAAAAAAAGGAGACCTAACATTTTTCCAACAAAATGTAGGGACAGGTATGGAGGGAATAAAAAATGGAGATTCATTGGGATGAATGCCTTAGTGCATTTGAGAACCATAGAATCTTTAGTTAGCAAAATTGGGACTCATCATTACCTGTAGCATTTCATGCAGGGTGTTTGAGAAAATCTAACTCACCACGATTCAATCCTTCAATATCTTGTAAGTTGTGAAGTGTGTGATTTGGAAGAAAATCAAGCCAATGATTTCTGGGAGAAATAGAGAGACAACACTGAGTGCATCAGATCAAAATCACTATATCATGCCCAATCCCCCGAATCCTAGAATTTTGAAGATGGGGAAGGTGGTACTCCTTTCACCATGAACCTTAAGCTTAGCTAATTTTCATGGCAGTACTTCTTTCACCTTTCCATCCATTTTGATTTACTTAATGGGAGAGACGCTCTAGACCCAGAATATTCTTTTGATTTTCGGATATGGCCAATAACCAGTGCAACCGCTCTGCCCTCAAGGATCATACGATTAGTTGATCTTTATGATTTTCTATTAACTGTTGTCAATACTTTTGAGACATGAATTCGATGAAGATTGCTAACAACTTCTCACCATGCTAACAATAGATTATGGGCTAACCAAAATGTGTAAGGCACCATTCCAGGGACTAGATGCCATGGGAAGCATACATGTCTACAAGAAGAGAGAAACATGCCAGGAACCCAAAAAAGAAAGACATGCAAAGAGAAAATAAACCAAAGACAGAAAACAAAACAAATAAAAGAAAGTGGCCCCCAGAGGGCCGCTGATTATCTACAAGGACAACACACTCCCAAGGAGTGCCGACAAAACTTATAGGTAGGAATATATACATATGATACAACTTCAAGGAAATCGACCTCCCGCCTTCACTCAAAGTAATGTTTGATAAGATGTCCATTGACGGGTAGATGAACAACTTCTCCAGTCATGGTGCTGAGGCGATAAGTGTTGGTCCGCAAATCTTCAAGATTAAATAAGGTTCAAGCCAGAGCCTTTGAAATTTAGTATACTTTCCCTTCTTCTCCTAGGATTTGTCCCACAAGAGGAGGAGGTCCAAAATCTGAAAGGATTTATATTGGGCTCTTCTATCGAACCAACATTTGACAACTACTTGGTGATGCCCAAAATGCTATAGTGCCACCTCTCTTTGTTCTTCCATTTTTACCAGGTTCAAGAGGCAAACCTCTACAACGTTATTCTAGGTGTTGAATTCCTGCATGAATGACAAGATAAGGATTTGTAAGTTTACTAGAAATACATGATTCTGGCCATAAACCAGGTGAAATGGAGAAGTTCCTAGGGTTGCCTTAATTTTGATGTGATCTGCCCAAAGGGAGAACTTGAGCTTTTGGTGCCAGTCCCGGGGATTCTTCTCTAGAAAATGTTTGACTACTTCCAGTAGGTTTTTATTGGTGGATTTGGCGATGCTATTACCCTGGGGTAATAGTTTCTAGAAAATTTTAAGGTGATCTTTCTTTGATAGGTCCATTATAAAAGTTGTGCTGAAGAAAATGTCAGACCATTTTCACATACGATAGCAAAAGGCATTCCAAATCTTGTGACGATATTCTCTTCCAAGAAGTTGATGGCTACATTTGTAGTATTGTTTTTTCATTGGATTTCCTTAGACCACCAAGTATAGTAATCAATAGTAGTTAAAATGTACCGGTGATTAGCGGATGAGTTAGGGTTTATCTCCTCGATAAAGTCAAATTCCCATTAGGCAAAGGGTTGAACCTCAAAGATTGGCTGTAAAGGCATTGCTAGGTTCTTCTCACAAGAAGTGGCGGTTTGATAGGTATGAAACTTCCTTACATGAGAATGGACATCTTTGAAGATAAAGGGCTGATAATATCCAGCCCAGAGAATCTGATGGACAGTAGCATCAGTGTTTAAGATGTGCTTTTGTGCAAATAATTGATTGAATGCTTGTTATTGATGACAACATATAATATACAACAATGATTCTATATACAATTATTAGTACAGATATTATGGAGCTGTGCATGTTCATTTTCATGGTGTATACATGCTCTAGATGCTATGTGCATTCACGTTGAGTCAGATATGAAGCTTTAGTTGAGTTATGTTAATCAGTTATGACAGTTACAAAGATTGAAGACTATCTGTGAAGAGCCAACGTAATTACATTATTTCTTGAGTTGTGCCTATCTTTGGGATATGCGTGTTTGTATTCATGTTTATTTATGAGTTAAAGATAATTATCTAAAGGCACCAAACATGTTCTATTAGAATCGTCAAGTTGGAGTTAATTTGGTGGAGCCAACTTTGTGAAGCATTGCGTCTATTCAGTATGAGTTGCATGTTTCTAATCAGGTTGTATGGATGATGTGGCTGACTAAATAAGTATTGAAGGGAATCCTAGATCCAACAAAGATCACATACTTTGGAGAAGATACTTATAGTATTTCATTTGATGAACACCAAGTGTGAATGAGAAGAATTTAGACAGAAAAAGTATAGAACAAAATGTTTGTTATTTTGGGACAGTAGAGACATTTCATTCATCAAGAAAAGATCTATGTGAAGAAGAAGTGGAAGTATACAAAACACTGGAACTGATCAAGACAACAGGTCTACTCAAACAATTCATCTATCAGATATAGTGTATATCTCTTCTACTGAAGGTTGCAACCTTCATCATTTTAGCAGCGAGCTTTTGGACAGTGAGTCCTCACCCTTAATAGGGTTACTTGTAAAAGACTCCTAATAGGGTCCAACCTTTAATCAGGTCTCTATACTTATAGCATTGTAAAGAACAAATCCTAATAGGGTTGCAAGATCTCTTAATAGGGATAATTATACTCAAGTACAATTCTTTGTGGGTGGTAATTCCCACCGGGGTTTTTACCTATTTGGTTTCCCCGTAACCAAAATTGTTGTGTTCTCTATTGTGTTATATGAATATGAATTTAATTTATGTTAATTGATATCTAAGAAAAGAAAAGAATTGAAGTAGCTGATAATTGATTCACCCCCCCTCTCAGTTATCCTTTGGGACTATTCGAACAATTTGTACTAGAGCGCCAAAGTCTTGACAAGATCTAGAGAAAAAGGTTCAACCGCTGATGAAGAGGTATGCTTACTTTCATAGATTGAACCCTTAAGTGTTGAAGATGTGTGCAAAGATTTAGATTGGAAAAGTGCCATGCAAGAAGATTTAGATCAAATAATCAAGAATGAAACATGGGAACTAGTCCCTAGACCTCATGACAAGAACGTGATTGGAACAAAGTGGATATTCAGGAACAAAATGAATGAAGAAGGCACAATGGTAAGGAACAAAGCAAGATTAGTATGTAAAGGATATGCGCAAAGAGAAGGAATAGACTACACTGATACATTTTCCCCTGTGTACAGACTTGAAGCTATCAAGTTATTTTTTTCCTATGCAACATTCAAGAACTTTAAGGTATACCAAATGGATGTCAAGTCAGCTTTTCTGAATGGTGACTTGAAGGAAGAAGTCTACATAGAGTAGCCTGAAGGATTCAAACTTTTAGATAAACTAGACATGGTATGCATATTAAAGAAATCACTTTATGGACTTAAACAAGCCCCAAGAGCATGGTATGAGAGACTTGATGGTTACTTAACAAAGATAGGATTTAGAAAAGGAGCAACAGACTGTAATTTATTCATAAGAGAGACAGATGAAGGATTACTGCTCGTTGCTATTTTTTTTGATGACATTATCTTTGGAGGTAATGACAAACTTAGTGTAGAATTCACCAAAGAAATGAAAAGTGAATTTGAAATGAGCATGATTGGACCTATCAAATATTTTCTTGGATTGAATGTAAAAAAATAGACAAAGGCATATTCATAAATCAGTCTAAGTATGTGAAGGAGATATTG
>MU228495.1:4112895-4138650 GCA_018584345.1 Thuja plicata | reverse complement strand
TTTCTAGTTAGAAGGCAATAGGCTGATATTAGTGGTTTTTGAATGTTTTATCTAACCATTTATACTAATGCAATGACCTATTGAGTGTTTGTGTTGATCTAACAGGTACCCAAATACACACACACATGTATATCTGTTCTACTAAAGGTTGCAGGCTTCATCATTTTAGCAGTGAGCTTTTGGACAGTGAGTCCTCACCCTTAACAGGGTTACTTGTAAAAGACTCCTAACAGGGTCTGACCTTTAACCAAGTATCTATACTTATTGCATTGTAGAGAAAAAATCCTAACAGGGTTGCAAGATCCCTTAATAGGGATAATTATGCTCAAGTATAGTTCTTTGTGGGTGCTAATTCCCACCAGGGTTTTTACCTATTTGGTTTCCCCGTAACCAAAATTGTTGTGTTATCTGAATGTGCATTTACTTTATGTTAATTGATATCTAAGAAAATAAAATAATTAAAGTAGCTGATAACTGATTCACCCCCCCTCTCAATTATCCTTTGGGACTATTCTAACAATCAGATGAGCCATGCCTAGTTCTGTACTGCCCGTGGAATTCCTCTATCATCTTGGCAGCTTGGTCCCTGTCTACACACCAGAGATTAATCCCCTCAAAATTCTTGTGGAAAAGTGTTCTAGTTTTTATCATGAAGTGGGTTATTTTAAGTCGCAAGGTGTGACATTTTTTAGGAGGGAGTCCCTCCGGGCACTGGTTTCTGAGTAATAGGTACACCATATCAGTATACCACAGATCTTGAGTGATGGAATCCATAGTGTAAGTTTGGAATTCAATGTTTGGAGTGGCCTCTGCCATTTCTTTACATAGTCCTTGGCCTTAGACTAATTTCATCAGTTGCATTTCAAGATCATAGTCCCGGAGGATGGCCATCCATTTTCCCCGACGTTAGCATAGTTTACTCTGTAGCAATAAAGACTTGATAGCCTGGTCCAGGATAATGGTATGCACTTTGATCTGGAGAATATAGTGCTAGAATTTATTCACAGCCTGGACTAAAGCAAAGGCCTACTTTTCCAATGGTGTGTACCAGACTTCGGCATTCTTAAAGTGGGAGCTCATGAAAGCAATAGGTCATTCCTCTCCCTCAACTTTATGGGTTAAAACTGCGGTGGTAGAGTGCGGTGAAGTGAAGAATAAATGTGGAATGGGAGGGAATAGTCCAGACTTGCCAAGACTAGAGCTTCCACTATAGTATTCTTGATTTGGGAAAACACTCGCTTCACTTTGGAACTCTACTCAATCTTAGTATCTTTCTTCATCATATCATTGGGTGGTTTGACAATCTCGGTGAATCTGGTAATGAACCACCAGATGAAGTTTATCTTCCTGAAGAAAGATCTCATTTCCTTCTTACTGCTGGGCATTTGTAAATTTAGCAATACTTCTACTCTCTCAGGATCGATGGATATCCCTTTCTTAGAGACAATATGCCCAAGAAATTTCCCTTCAGTGACCCTAAATATACACTTTTTGGGGTTAAGGGAGATACCCTACCGACGACATCTCTCACAGATCTGAGTGAGGTGGGTGGGATGATCACGCCTATCCTAGGAAAAGACCACTAAATCATCCATGTAGATGATTATGCATTTATTAACCAGACCTTCGAATGCAATTTCCATGGCCTTTTGAAATGTGGCTCCGATGTTAATTAGGCCAAAAGGCATTCTCTAGTATGAAAACATCCACTACTTTGTGGCGAACACTGTTTTAATCCTATCTTCGAATTTAACCATGACTTGGTTATACCTAGAGTACCCATCTAGAAAGGACATCATTTGTGAGCCATTTAATGCAACACCTCATCCAATGAAGGGAGAGGGTGATTATCCTTCTTGGAGGCTTTATTCAAGTTGCGGAAATCCACACACAGGCGAATCTTGCCACTCTTTTTGTGCATGGGGACAAGGTTGGAAACCCATGTAGTATACCAGATAGGAAAGATGATCTAGATTGATAGTAATTTATGAACCTCCTGGTGGATCATGGGTTCGATCAAAGGGTTTACCGGCCTCTATTTCTACTAGAAAGGTTTGGCATCTAGTTTTAGGGGGATGGTATGCATCATGATAGATGTATCATAAGTTTTGAGATCTTCATGCCCCCAAGCGATAACATCAATATATTCTCAGAGAACCATGAGAATCTTCTCCTCCTCTTGGGAGCAGGAGGTACCAATGTGGACAAACTTTTCTTTATCGGCTTTACCATTTTTAACCTTTTCATATTTTCCTCCTTCAGAGGTGGATGATATCTTGTCTTAGCCCCGGGGGTCTGAATCAAAGATTCATTCTAGAGTGACCAACCCCTTAGGAATGATGTTGGTAGGTAGGTCAATGATCCCATCATCTTCTTCCCCTTTCCCGGTATCCTCATGATTAGTTTCTTCCATGATCTGATCTTCAAAGATACCAACATTTTCCATGAAGGCCAAAATGTGCTGGTCATCTTCAAAAACCATGAAAGTGTGTTATATTGTTCACGATGGATGGGGTGGGGACCATTTCAATAGAGAATCCCTAGAGATAGGAACTAGCCATCAGCTTGAGGGTACTAGCAGACACAGTGAGGGCATCTAGAACATAATTACATTTCCTAAGGATAAGTTCGATGCCAAAAGCATCAAAATCCTTAATTAAGCTCCATGCCCAGTTGTGGTATATGGCCAACCTTTTATCATGACATGTGTACTAGCTCCAGATCTATTTTATGATTAGCTCTGAATCACCCATTGCCAGGAGGCAGGTGATCTCTTTTCTCAAAGTGAACAGGAGTCCAAGGACTAAAGCCTCATACTCTATGACATTGTTGGTGCAGGAAAACTGCAATCTGTAGGATGCAAGGAAGGATTTCCCTCACGGGTTGATTAATTCCACTCCAGCCCCACAACCTTGTTTGGATCGGGACCCATCAAAATTTAGGATCCACAAATTATTGTTAGTTTTATGGGGGTGAGGAAGTGAAGTAGCCTTTGGATTGGGTTTGGGGTTGGGAGGCTTGTTAGGTGATTCCTCTGGCTTGGATGGTGTACAGGTGAGACTTTCCTCTAGAGAATCTTCTAGTTTAGGTTCCTAAATGAGCGACACTTCAAGTGTGCCAATGGGTGGATCACTTGGTCCAGAGAACCCAGATTTGTGCTCCTTCTCTTGGAGATTGGTGATGTAATGGGTAGCGGTGATAATAGAGGGCTCACACTCTAGTTTAGAGTGTTTTTGGTAATGTACCCGACACTAAGTGCCAGACAAGAGGGTGGCTAGAGTTGCCTTTCTACATTGTAAGTATACTTCCCATCTCAGCTTTGCATCTAGATCTTGAATCCTCTGGGTGATTATAGGATCCTCCCTGGGGAAGGTACCATCAAGGATGAAGTCAAAGGTCAGGATTTCTCGCGGTTGATATACCCTGAGCAAGTATTCAGAGAAGAATATTTCATTTACCTTCCAACTTCGGTAAGGGATTGTTTCATTCTAGGCTTGATTTCTACCTAGATTTGATTTGATTTCCCTTTCTAGGGGAGCCACAAGTGGGAGAAGTCTATCGATAAATACCCATTAAGGGCCTTTGACCAATTTTGACTCAATAACATTCCATAGGTTTTGGGGATGTCAACCAATTTGATATCAATGATGCTGGATACCTAGGGATCTTGTATGAGCTAAATCTGGATGTTCTTCATCTCACCAACCATATTCACAATAGTTTTTTCCAATTGGACTGCTGCACCTTTGGAGGGTGTGGGAGTGAGTTTAAGTTTCTAGCAGATGGACAAGGGCATAACATTACCCGAAGCACCAGAATCCACAAGGAAATTGTACAAGTTTTTCCCTTGGATGTTCAGGCCTAGCAGGAAGGGAGGATCTTCTATATTTCCCTGGAAGACTGTTGATTTGGCATCGTCAAAAGTGATAGTCTTTAGTGGGCGAATAACAACTTCCAAGATCCCTAAGATCTGTAGGAGGGACTTCTTTTGCTTGGGGAAATTAAGTAAAACCTTGATCAAGTTTATGGAGGTAGTGGTGTTTTCCAACGCCTTGGTGATATCAAACTGCCCCTTTGGGTAAAGTTCTCTCCCCCTAGCGAGATCCCTAGCGTGGCTAGGGTCATTTCAGTGGGAGGGAATGATCATTTGTGTTAGATTCATGGGGGTGGTGCTCTTGGGAGGCACTAATGTGTAGGATGACGCTTTTCCAGATTAACTTTGAGTGTTATATGGAGTTCATGGGTTGGTGAAGGCATTAGCCTCAAAGGCTGGAATAGATTTGTCAAAGAACCCCTATAAATTGGGTTCTTCTTTATCCTCTTTGTCTGTCCTGAAGAAGATGGTTTCACATGTAAAAGTAGTATGAGGGGGCTCTGCTAGGGAGGATTTTGGGGGAGTTGGATCAAGAGGCTATTGTCTATCCAACTATGAGATCTGGATGATCTTCTGCAGCGTGGCACAGTTCACCTCAACATGTGATCCATTATTGTGCAATCTACACCATGTGGTCAGGAGGTGGAATTCTATAAGCTACATAGAATGAATAGGTCCAACACCACCCTAAGTGGTAGTTTGATTCAGAGGAGGACCTCTGGTATTTGTGTTATTTCTCCATTACTGTTGGCTGGGTCGAGGCCCGTTGTTATAGTTTTGACCTTTGGAATTGGAGTTCCATTGGCTTGAGAAAACATTCCCTCTCTGAGAATTGGGGTTATGGGGTGTGGAAGGCCCCACCTTCAGCTGTCCCATGTCCATTGTCAAGGAGGACACAAATTGCTAGAAGGATTCAACCTCGGTGGATAGCTGGGTAGTGGTGTCACAGTGTGACAACTGAGGTGGTGGGTTACCTGGGAAAGTGACAACAACTCCTGGAGTCGAGGGTAGAAATCCTCCGGCCACAAACAAATATAAGAAAGGTACTCCAGGGGATTGTGTGAAAGGTTGCTGCATCTGCTGCGATTGATTCCAAGGAGTGTATTCCAGACCCAAGGTTGCCTGGGCTTGAGATGGGTAAATGTATTGGGCCTATTGGTCTATCAGTGGTGGGCCCAAGGCCATTATTGGGGCACCCATCATTAGATTGGTATTGTTCCTCTGGCGTAGGGAGTTCCACCGGGTAACATGTTAAAGGGTACACTTTTTCCAATCCCACCGGGCCTTGCTCAAGCCCCGAGACAACTCCAGGGCTAAGTTGTAAACTTTTTCCTGGGTATCCTAGTCATTAGCGACAGTAGTTCTCCAAAGGAGAGTAGTAACAAAGGGGTCCATAGTGTTCAAGTACATCTAGATAGTCATATCGGTGGATGGGATAAAAGGGCCCGTACACTGCTTCAAATCTCATTGGAGCTGATGATTGAAGGTAGTGAGAGGCTCATTTGGTTCCTTTCTGATGTAAATGAACTGACTGTGGGCCCAAGCTAGGTCCACATTAATGCGAAAGGCCGCCAGAAAGGCATTTTCCATATCCTGCCAACTAGTGATGGAGTTGGTAGGCAAGTTTAAATACCAGTTCAGCTCATTCTGTCCTAGGGACAATAGAAATATCTGGGTTACAACATCTTGATGTTGTATCCAGTGTCTATTCATGGCATCTTTGTAGGCTTGAAGGTGTTTTTCTACAGTTCGGGGACCTAGATGCTCATATTTGGGGTAGATCTTCTCGGGGTGCGGAGGAAGATCGTTAGTAGCGCCGGGGAACTGCCCCATTGGGGACCTGGTATTTTTGAAGTAGATAACCATCAGGACTGTTTGGTTTTGTCTTGGGTAGACTTGAGTCCCTGGGATTATCTGAGGGATTTGGGTATTCTGGTGTGTGGTAGATCCCCAGATAAAATTCAATGGCTATCTCATTTGGTGGGTCCTTTTTCTTTGGACAGGAGATCTGAGTTCTACAAACTCTCCAAGATTAGGGGTCGATCGAAGGACTCTTTCAAAGTGTAGGGAAGAAAATGACCCTATCCCATGGAAATCCTGGTTCCTAAAACTATTGCTTGGGGAGCCCTCAGGTGATGTGAAATTGAAATATTCCAGGGGAGATGAGCTCATGCCCTCCTTCTAGGGCCAGTTTCTGTTGACAAGACTTTGTGACCGGCTCTGCCAACAGAGGATAATTTGTCATCAGGTACTGGGGTACCAGCCAACTCCTCCTATAGAGTTTTTCTAGAGAATGAATTCTCCTATCCTCCAAGCACCTAGTATTCAGGTCTCAATGGTGTGGGGGAGCTAAGTTGGGCAGGTGACTATTGTTTAAGGGGATATCTGGTTTTTACTCATCACTTCTGAGGATTACAAAAGGGGGTGAGATTTCCTACAAGCATCTTAGATTTATCAAAGAAATCACAAAAGCTAGATCAGATTTTGAGTATACTTCTACTTATAGTCATGCAATACATATTAAAACATCAACAATGATCCAATGCAGGAAAACAACACTAAATATCATATACACAAGGAATCAATGATTCATACGCATTCAATAGAAAAGGGAGATAAGATCATTTAACTAAATTAAAAACACCAGAGCGAAGGACATAAGAAGACATACAACACAAAAGATGTTCATTAACTTCAGAGATTAGAACAACAAATAACATAGGGCCACAATTTGTTCTTCCTTCTTTCATTAACTTTAAATGATTCCAGCATCACTCGCGAGTACATTAATGGCTCCAAGGGAGCATTAAGCTACTGAGAATAGACTGAAAGTAAACTTCTAACTGCAATGAACCTGAAAATGCTATTTGCTATTACTATTGGACAACAAAATTCTCAATTTTTCCAACCCTTTGTTAAGGCATTGGTCTTATTATTTATACACATACTTGACCTAATCTATCTATACACTTGCTAAATAAAATACAATATTCATGGTCGGTACTACCTGCACCACTTACAATCATCTCGGGATGTACAGAGTTCTGACAAGATAGAAGAAGAAGAAAGGGGAGAAATCTAGAATAATCAGCCTAGAGAAGAGATCCATGGTACTAATATAGGAAACTTACTTATCTCGGTAACTTAGGTCATACACCTCATTAATTCTAATTGCAGCTCCCTATCTTTGATGTGCACCCGGTAGTAAATGTGGGAGTGGCACCTCAAGGGAATAAGAAAATGCCTATCATAACCATCCCATTTTCATAATTTGTCATTGTCTGGATCACCTGCACTCTGATGATTATTAATTTCTGATAGCGATCAGTCGGCTCTGGGGAACCTTGACTCAGATTACTGCAAAAGAATACAAAACTGGGACCCAAAATTTTGGAGTCCGGGAGTTTATGCTCAAAGAATAAAATATCTTCAAAAATTTTCCCTGTTGGCAAAAATATCTAGAGACTGGAAGATTTCATTGTTCCTTATATTTTTGGAATGCCTCCATAATTTGGAGAATCTCCTCCTTGTCTATCTCTTTAATGCATTCCTAGCGGTCGTTGGCAGCCTCCAACTAGTCGCCCACACCTCTAGCACCTTCCTTGAACTCTGTAGCCACCTTCACAGCATCTTGCACCCAAAGCATCATATGGATGAGATGTGACATCTTTTCTCCATGAAAATCTCTAGAGGACTGAAACCGCGCCTCCATTATTTCATCAAATTTACTCAAAACAAAATCCATAGGAACACATGTCTCGGTGCTAAAGGGATTGACCGCCGAAACCCTTGTGATGAATGTCGCATATAAATTTAGTGAATTTTGGATCATCAAGACTTTATCCTTCAGGGCCGCTACCAGTTGCTTGCTTGTCTAAACTTTAAGACCAAGTTTGGAGTGTTGGACCTAGAGGAACCTAAAATGCTCATCTCCCAAAATACCTATCTCCGTGATGACCTCTTCCCCAAAATTCATAATCTCTTCCAACTCACTCTTCCATTTTTCACACTTCTCTATTTCTCCCTCCCACTGAGAAATGATTCTATTTACCTGGCCCATGATGTTTCTGGCCTGGTGTAGGTCTGGGAGTGTAACTATTAGGAAATGCCTTATGACTCCCACCTGCTCAATTACCCATTCATCCATAGCCTACACTTTCTTCTTCATTATCCTTAGCACATCAATATCACCTTGTGGGGGTGGTGTTTTGTATGTGGTGTTCTTCATTATCCTTCAGCTTCTGCGCTTACTTTTCATACCCGGCCTGAATTGCCCAATGTGCTTCATTAAGTTGGTCTAGTTCCCCCTGTTTATCTCTTCTCCCTAGAGTGAATTCAGTGATGGTGTAATCTGCAGCTCCTACTTCTGCCTATTCTTTATCTGGGGGAGGTGTCACCACTACCGCGTTGGTATTTCCTCCCAAACCAGTCCAAATGGTATAGAGGGTCTGACCCTTCTTAGGCTTATGGGCCTCTTGATTCTGAGCCATCATCTCAGCCAGAGAGAGAGGGTCTCTCATTTCTACTGGGGCCTTTCTCTTCCTTGATTCCACCATCCATTATGGTGGTGTGGGTAGTCTTATTGCTACTTGGGTACTTGGTTCCTCTTCGGAGGCTTGCTGTGTTTCCTTGACATCTGTGGTCACTGTGGACTCTTTTTATTTATTCCCAGGATTTCCTACATCACCCACCTCAGTGGTATTTATATTTGTAGTTTTGGGGTTCCCTACTTCCTTGACATTTATGGTGTCTATATCCATATTTTTGGGGTTTTCCCCCACATCCTGCTACTGCTGAGTTCTTTCGGTGTTCTCTATCGGGACATTTACCACTGAGGGCCTATTTTATGGAGGGGGCAAAGGTTTTTGACCTTGGTCTAAGTGTCTAGAGGAATTTGGAGCATGATGACTAAGGGTAAAATTATTCCTAAAGGTCCGGTTTCCCCAACCATAGTCAATTGCTCAACTTGTAGCTGCCTCTCTTTTGTCTTGGTCCCCGGGACTAGTGTCTCTTCCACATCTAGTTTTTTTTCTTGTTCTTGTTCCTGGGTTTCATTTTCTGGGACAACTTATTTTTCTTGTCCTTCCCCTTACCCAGGGATAACCTCTACTTCTTGTACAGTGATCTCTTCCACCGCCCTATCCAAATCTACATGCAAATTTACAAGGTTGTTAGTTTGAAAGATATCATCAAAATTATCATGGGGAGGGGAGGTGTCTGGAAGATTTTCTGGTTCACGGGAGGAAGGGATGATCTCCATAGGAGTACTACCCAATAGTCTGGGAATTGTACCTATTCTTGGTGGAGGATTATCTAATCTTTGTCTCCTTCTCCTCATTTGCAATCAGGCCCCGACATCCAGAATAGTTATAGCCTCATCCTCCATCTCCGCTACCTGACTCATGAGTGTTGTGAGTGAAGGGGAGCCTAAAGGAAGGGCAGATTGTTTCGCTCAGCCGTCAAGATGACTCCAGCTGGGCATTAAGTTGTTCCATCAAAAGGACTAGAGCTAGGGATGGAATTGGGGCCGGGGTGCTATCTTTTGTTTTTCCTCTATCTCTGCCCTGCCCTGGTGTTCTGTAGCCAGAAGCAGACTCCTACAAAAATGGAACATCTCGGTGGGTGCTCTTTTTACATACCTGTGAAAAATGTGTATTACTGCACTTCACTATGTCCTTGGTGATATCCTCTATTGTCAAAATTTTTGGGGTCTCCCAATCCACCAGAGGGAGAGAAATCTTATCTATCCCTTTAGATTTGTATTCCGGGTCCTCCACGGGCCCATAATCTGAGAAATCCTTTGGAAAGGTCTGGAGGCCAATGCACTTCAACATACCTTTTGTCATTCTCACATAATGCCGACTCTGGACTTCAAATTCATCTTGGAAATCCACCCAAAAATCCTCCATGTGAGGCTCATGGGGCATTGATGCTTGAGGTAATGCTTTTTTTTTTTTTTTTAGCGGATCAAAATTTTTCCGCGCAAGGTAGAACTCTGCCAGCCCCAAACTTTTCAATTCATTGTTAGCCTCTTTGGTTGCCGCAAGGCTGCAAGTGTAATTCATGCAAGTAATCAGGAAAGCGATGGTGGTAACCTTCTTTAGGCCATAGTAAGTATGGACCTCTAGGATCTATCTATAGTATTCCAATAAAATAATCCTATCCCCACAGTGTTTGGGCAATAGGTAGGGCTTGTCGAAGAACCAGGTCACCCGAATGTATGAATTCTATTGGAATTAAATGAAATAATTGCCATAGGAACTCACCAAGGCCATGGCCTCCTTTGACAAGTGATAACCAACATCCCAAGTGGGTGTTAAAATGTGGTGGTAAATGAAGGTATCATTTACCCAAAAGAAATTGGGGAAGCTGGCTTCCCATTGAATATGGGGGAAATAATCCCAATGACCACTCTGTCCAGGCCCTATCCCAAGGACTCCCACTATAAGTAAACCCTAGATTCTGGCTCTCTATTGTTCCAGTTCCCATATAACATAAGAAGTCATATGAAAATTAGATGTCTTGTTCACTTTGTTTAGCTGGTAGTCCACATGATTGGAAACAATGGTTGCCCAATCAAAATTTTTCCTGTTAGTGGTCATGCTATACAGAAAGTAGTACATCTAGGCTGAAAAGTCCTAGGCATGTGGTTCCCCAAAGACCCAACATAGGAAGATGATGCCCGCTTGTATGCATTCTTTGAAGTCCATGCGGTGGATCTCCAACTTCATTTTCTTGTAACCCTTCTTCGGAGTCTTCAGCCAGTGGGTGTTAAGGTGTTGTCAGGTAGCCTGTTGAACTTTGTTGAACTCCTAGAGTGATGTGGCCTGGGAGATAATGATAGAATTGGAAAACTATGGGATACCTATTCTCGAAGCAAAAGTGGCAGTGTTGAGGGACACTATGGGCATTGGGAAGCCCAAAGGAAGGGAAGCAACAAGCACAACAACCTGAATGGTTGTGTTGTAATGTTCTTCCAAGGTGAGACTAAGCTCTGGGGCCTACATAAAGTAGGGGAAATAGGCAGCTTTGATTATGCCAGAGGTGGCCATGTTCTTTTCCATATTGTCTCTGGCGGTGTGTTGATTGAACATTGTCCTTACAAGGCCCTGCAATTTAGCCCACGCTTCGACCTTTATGTCGGTGATTTTTTGTAATTTGGAATCCACCTTGGATCCCATGATGACACCATCCTTTAGATATTTTGATGTGAGTGGGAGATTTTCAAATACTTTCTCGGCCCTTGTCTTGGTGGCCGCCCTTGTTGAAGTGGACGGGAGTTCCAGACTTCTGGGAGGGGAAGATACTTCAGACATGTTACTTGATGAGTTATTCACAGCCTGCAAGATGAGTCAATTGTTAATACAAATAATCAAATATAATAAAATCCTGGGTTCCAGAGATTTCATCACCATTTTGCACCTATCCTCAAGAAGACGTTAGTTAATATCAAATTACAGAAATGCAATAAACAAAATAACTTACTTCAAATTTGATCAATACTCGGGGTCTCAGGGATTTTGGTTCATGTGGAAAATGAGATGAAGGCTTTGGGATTATGTGGAACCTGGAGTCTAGAGAAACTGACCATTATTGAAATGATCGAACAATTTTCTGTACTAGGCTGACGTGGGCTGTCATGTGGTCATGCAACGAATGGAGTAATGGCATTTATTCTGATAGTTGTCTTAACATGAATGGAGTGAATGCCACTTGGGATGGTTTTAAATTCTCACACATGGGGGATTAATCTTTCCATTAATGCTAAAGCAATAGAGGAGAGAGAAAGGCAACAACTTGATCAGGCAAGGTGATGAGTTCAAGTCCAGTGAAAACCAGGTGGGAGAGATCAAATTTGATCAAATGATGTAGAGGGTGCAGTGAGCTTGTCATGGGATGGGTAGGACTCAAAGAAATGTATAGATCATGTACATGAATTTATAGATGATGACACAAAAATTGCACGCTATGAATACTATCAACAGGAGGCTGAAGAACAATATTTACACAGGCTACGCATAGGCGCAAACAAATTTACAACTAACCTACAAACCACTACCTACAAATTTAAAAAGGCTTACAAAGGCTTATAGAAATATACAATTATTTTACACTATCTAGAAATGCACAGAGGGTGGAAAACCCTCTTGTAGAGCCATCCCACAAACTGGAGGTGACAACGAAGACTAGAACACAAAGAAAACAAAACCCCCAAACGCAAAGGAACAAAGCGCAAACCAAAAAAAAGGAAAGAGAAGGGCCAGAAGGACCTACCTAAAAACCAAAGACATGGAAGGAAGGGCACAGGAGGTTGTCTGCAAATGAAAAACTCTTCAAAAGCCATGAACACACTAAGAACCATGCAGGATATCTTGAAACATGCACAGGTCTAAACTTCAAATCAACTATTAATCACTCGAAGGAAATCACACTTAGCTCACTATAAAATCACACAATTCGATCTTAATTCACTGCGAGGCTAAATTCTTTGTGGTAAGTGTAACAATGACAGGTGAAGCTTAATTTATATCCCTTGGATTAAAATGCACCATTGCCTTCCGCAAATCTCGAGAAAAAGGAAAACCTCCAGACTCTGAGCCTGGGGATCCCGCGTGACCACACCCTCCAACTAAAGAGGAAGTAATGACACAAGAATATTGGGGTCCTGAATTTGGCTGGCACGAAGGAACAAAACACTCTGGGACTGGGTCCTAGAGTGTAGAAAACCAAAAGGAGGTGACAACAATGGCTACACGGAGGCAAAGGCTGAAGAAATAAAAAAGGCCGAAAAGAAACAAAAGGAAGAACCAAAAGTGAAAAAAAGGAGACCCAAAATTTTGCCAACAAAATGTAGGGATGGGTATGTAGAGCATAACACATCCTCCCCAAGATTAACCTCAGTACTCTATTCCTTCTCCATCGCATCCTCCTCATCTGAGGACAACATAATTCTTTTCTTGTTAGGATTTTTACCTTTCTAGGTGCTCTTATTTTTGTTGCCCATAGCTTCCCCACATTTTCTTTTCTTAGCCTCTTTTTTCTGTTTGTCCTCATACTCTTCATCCTCTATTTCCTTCTCTATTTTAGAGTCCTCTGCTGTATTCTTCTTCTGGTTAGTCTCGGAAGAAAGACCATTTTTTTATTTATTTTCTTAGTAATTTTATTCCCCTCAAGGGTATCATCACCAGTCTCCTTCTCAGTATTAGAGCCCTCCTCAATAATCTTCTTCTGGTTTTTCTTAGATGAAGAACCCTTTTTTGTTGTATTTTTAGGAGTTTTATACCCCTGAGGGTCTTCTTCTTCTTCCTTTGTCTCCTCCTCATACATGGTATCTTCCTCTTCACCTTCCATTTTTTCCTCATCCCTCTGATTTTTTTTTTCAGCAGAGGTCTCTCCACCTTTTTTTTTTAGAAGATCGTAGATTAAAAGCATAAGACACTGGTGAGAGGCATGATCACCCTTCAGGTCTTTCTGTAGAATATTAATAGTAAGATCCAATGAACAAAGAAGATAACAGGGTAGAATAACTTTCCCATTGTGCCTAAAGTGATTTAGAAGCATGAAATGATGTCAATAGGATCGGGTAAACCTACCATTGAGTGTAATGTAGCTAATGATGACATAGAGCACATACCTCCATGACCTACATATCCACTTAGGGTTATGATAAGAAGTATCCACCTTAACTATCCTAGCCTTCTCTTCCTCAGACTCTGGAAATTTCTCCCAAGCTTTATCAAAAATAGCTTTGTCCCTGTAGAACTTAAGCCCCTCCATTCCCATTCCAGTGGCCTCAACTATAATCTCCTTCGTAACTTCCATGTACTAATTTCCCACCATCACCTTTCCATCTTTCCCATTTTTAAAAAATTTCCTTGAGACAATAGGGTTTCTATCATGAAGCCGCTCCAGAAATGCAACCATCCCACCATCCTTTAAAATACTCCAAAAAATTTTCTTTTCTCTCCATTCATCATAGTTAATAGGCTCAAAGTGCTTCTTACTGCCACCCATCTTAGCTCTCTGGTGTAAATTACTATCTCTATGATAATTATTAAAGATGTCATTAAGATTACCACTAGTCACTCTCAGAATTGCCAAATACAACCAGAATCCATGCCACATCCAACTCATAATCACCACTAAGTACTTGCGCCAAAAATGGTAATAATGACACTTCACTTTAGATTTAAAAATCTTTATTAGAATTACCATTTATAATCTTTTTTCTGTCTACTCTGCAATCGGTCACTCTCCAATAATGATTTTTCTTGAGATGGCGAGTCATCTCCATCATGCAATTGCATCATCACCTCCACTTTGCATGCCATGTTGGCAGCCCAATCAACAATTCCATTTGTCTCTCTAAATTTATGCAAAACTACACAACCTTCAAAATATTGGATAATACCTTTCACTTTTTGCATTATGTTATATATAGACCAAGAGGCAGGAGTTTCATTATTCAGACATTTAGTTATATTGAGGGAATCACCCTCTAACCATAAATTCTTACAACCATTATCCCTAGCTAGGATAAGCCCTTGAAGAGAAGCATTCACCTCAGTGAAATGGTTAGTTTGAATTCCTATAGGAATAGCTTTAATACCCCTACAGACACCATGTTCATCTCTTATAACTATCCCACACCCAACCACCCCCGGGTTACCCTTTGAAGCTCCATCAAAATTGAATTTCATCCATTCATTAGGAGGGCAATCCCATCTTGCTTCCTCTCTCTTGGTTTCATTTTTTTGTTTCTTGAAATTACCTTTAATTTTCCAGTTATTAAAGAAGGCAATATCCTCCTCATTTTGAGGTTCCATAAAACTTTCCTTTAGATACAAGTTTTCTTTGACAACTCTCTTGATTTTGTAGAAGACCTCATTTTCACTAACCACTTTGTTTATGAAAACTCTTTCATTCCTTTCTTTCCAGGCTCCCTAGAAAACAGAGGGGAGTAGAAAATTCCACACCTTGACCATAGTTTCATTCTTTGAGGGATGACTCCAAGAGTTAAAAAGACTCTGTATATCCTCTGGGAATACCCACTCAATGTTAAGAATTTTTAAGAAGTAATCTCATATTTTCATGACATAAGGACAATGAATAAACATATGATTCACATTCTCCTCATCCTGATTACATAGGTAGAATCTATTAAAAATTATAACACATCTTTTTCTCAGATTATAATTAGAAAAAACCTTGTTTTGCAGCAAAATCTAGAAAAAACATTAATCTTCGGAGTAAGGTCCTTAATCTAAGCTTTAGCCCAACAATGCTCATTTAGATTCTCATACTCCTGATGATACATGGAGGAGATAGTAAAGTTCCCATTTAGACTATACTTCCATATTATCCTATCTTCCTCCTCAATCAAAACAGTATAACTAAGAAATTTATTGATCTGACCCAAAGAATTATCAATTTAACAGCTAAATCCTTCTAGTGATCCCTATCCCAGTAATCCACAACTTTCCTTCCAAATCTTAGTTTGCACTTGATCTCAAAGTTCTTCCAGCCATGGCACTCCTTAAGGGGGATTTGTAATATCCAATCATCTTCCCAAAAAAGGACATTTCTACCATTTCCAACTTTCCATTTGACACCTTTTCTTATGATTTCCTTATTTTTAAGAGCATTTCTCCATATAAAGGATCCTCCAGGTCCACTATCCCTGCCAAGAAAGCTAGAAAGGTTAGGATGCTCCTTATTGTATTTATTGTCCCATATTAGAGTCCATTCACCCTTGGAATTATAGTATCTCCATATAAGTTTAACTAACATGTGATCATTAAGATTTATGATTTTGCATAAGCCAAGGCCCCCTTTATTAATAGGTCTATAGACCTTGTCCCAAGCAATGAGAGCTATCATTTTATTTTTCTCCATTCCAGTCCAAAGAATTTTTTTTGGGATATTTTCAATTGCTTCTCCAAAATTCTTAGGAATTTTAAAGATACTCAGAGCATAAAGAGAAAGATCTTGAAGGGTAGATCTTAAAATCTGAATCTTTCCAGCTTGACTCAACAACATACCTTTCCAACCAGCAAGTTTTCTATGATATCTGTCCACTACAAAACTCCAGAAAGACTCCGAAGGTTCCAGGAATAATGAGAGACCAAGGTAAGTACCTAGAAGAGTCCCCATATCACAACCCAAAATTCTCATAATTCTGATCTGTCTTTTATCAGGATCAAACAAAAAGCTCTTTCCCCAATTAATGAGTTGTCCTAAAGTAATCCCATATTTAGTCAACACATTTTTTTTATATTGGAGGCATTTTTAACTAATGCTTCAACCATAATAACTGAATCATCAACAAACTGCTGATGGGAACAGACTTGAAAGGAAGATGAAGGATTTAAGCCTTTGAATTCCCCTTTAAAAACTAGGTTCTCCATGTACCTTCCCAAACATTCAGTCATAAGGATGAAGAGAATAGGAGAGAGAGGGTCTCCCTGCCTCAGACTCCTTGTCGATTTGAAGAAAGAAGCAGGAGAGAAATTAACCAAAATGAAGAAAGTGGCAGAAGATATGAGCTAAAATATAAGATCTGTCCTTTTCTTGTTAAAACCAAAATCCCTCATCACTCTCACTAAAAAATCCCAATCAACCCTATCATAGGCTTTAGATAAATCAAGTGTGAGAATGAGGCCTTTCTTCTTTGACATCACCAGAGAATTTTAAATTTGAAAAGTTGCTCAATAATTGTTGTGCAACTTTTGCAATTCTTTCATTTTGTGAAAAAATAAATAGAAAAACACTTTATAACAACATAAAATAACTTACATATTCCTAAAATAGGTTAATTTAACCTTATTACATTATAAACTTCCATGGAAGCCTCATTGGAAAATTTTGCTTTCACATAGAAATATTGATAATTTTGGTACAATTTTACATTTTGGACCAACTATGACCTTCCATGACATGGATTAATTAGAAATACCTTAAAAATGGTCCTTGGGACATTATTTTACACAAACCAAAACATAAAAATATGATCATTACATTAGGTGATATAAAAATGGCTACGTGCTCCTGCACCATACACCTAGCCTAGCAAGAAACTATAGTCCCTTTGAGGACTAGGCTGCACTAAAAATGTTTGGAACCTCTTTTTACTAGCCTCTAAATGATGTATCTTTCTAGTACACCCTTCCATTGGATACACCAAACACTCCTTCCTAGGTGCACTAGCCTAGGGATTTGTCAACAAGACACTTGAAAACACTTCTAGCTCTTACCAATGGATCATACACTATCCAAGTAACCTATAAAGACATACCAAGTCATAAAAAGTGGCCCTCCTTTGGGTATAACTCTCAGACCTTGACTGGTCCAACCACCATGTACCCTTAATCAACAATATCTCTTCAATTAGAGATCTTCATCTTCAATCCCTGCATACCCTTGCAACCAAACACATATGAAACATATCATACATGTTTTAGAATCTCCCCACAAGTCACATTAACCATAGTTAGTGGGGGAGTCTTATACATTCATGGTGTCTTCAAATCAATTGTTGATTGCACACCAAGACCCTGTCTAGGAACAATCAATACAAACTTGACTTTCTTTTTTTAAAACTTCACAAGATAACGCAACCTTTGCATGGAAATTAATAACAATTTAAAACAATTTAAACCAATACTATTTCAATCCATTCTCAATAAATATTTCATAGAATGAAGAGTTTATGAACACGAACATAGTGAGTGTGTCCTCATGGCAGAGAATAGACAGTTTGCAAGAAATTAAAAGTTTGTTGATTTAAACTTCATTACTCTACCAAACTCCTTAAAACTCCTCTCTTACTCTCATTCACACTCACACTACCCAAATACCCTTCTACTAATCGGTTGATATTTACAACTCCCTTCCAAACCGCTTGTAGTTGGTTTAATGACTGTTACATTTAGTATATTTCTATCAAGTTTACAACATAGTTGTCAACTTGACAACTCTCCATTCTTTTATGATTGTATTTAACTCTTTGAAGGCCTTTTAGGATTCTATCCTAACACTAACGACATAAGAAATTGTTTTAACATGAGGGCATACACTTTTCTATGTTAACATTTGTGCACACACCACAAGTTGGTTTTGTATATTTTGACCACACACCACAATGTGCTTGGTGCCACTACAACACTAATTTTGTAGTCTCATATCAATTTTTTGTTTGGTGCATGTTGTAGTTGCATTTTCAGAATACTTAGTGAATATAAGCCTTTTATAATATTTGTATTTGGTGCACATTTTTTCTGTTATATGGCTCTTAGTAAAAAATCCTTACTAGACCTACATTCCATATTTCTTCTTTGTTCTTGCATGCTTCATGTTTGTGAAACCTATGCGAATCATGTTTCTCCTTTTATCTTGATATTTCAAACCAATAAGATTCTATGTCTTGGGGGATTGGTGTGATCTTATCTATTTTATGTCTTGGTGAAAGTCTTTTGATACTATCTTATGCTTTACCAAGAGTATGATTGCAAGGTCACACTTTTTCTACAATTGGGCCTATATATAGTGTTAACAATTGTATCCTCGTACAAGTTCACACTCATTTGGGGATCACTTTGGTGGTTTTCCCTTGTTCTCTTTCTAAATGATTGATTATTCTTATTTCATGGCCAAATTTGGAAACCTAACACACTCACAAGCATACAAACCAAATTCATGCTAATAGGTGACAATAGGTGATAATGTCCTCATGGACTATGGAGCTAGGAACCAATGTCCAACCATTTTGGGCTCAAATCTAAACCACTAATGGTCATAAGTTATGTAAGGTATAGGGTGTAATTTCCATGTTTGAGTCCTTGAGGGCTAGAAACCAAGATTTATTGAAGGTTGAATCATTAAGTTGGATAAACTCCACTCTCCTATTTGTATCTATATGTTATCAAAGCAACTCCATTGAGAATCTTGTCTACTTGACCCAATTTTTTTTCCTGTGAAGAAGGATCACCTCTGATAATCTAAGTGAAGAAAAAAATGGGGAGACAATCACTATATTGTGGGCTAACTTCAAAAGAAAAGGCGATGGAAAATATTATTGTCCCTACAAAATTTGTAAGGGCTTAAACACTAGAAGATTGCTAATCAAAACAACTAAGAGATATTGTAGGGAGAATGGTCACATTGAAGGGTGGTTTTATTATCATCCATTGGTAAGTTTTTCATTATATTTCTTTAATAATTAATATACATATGGAATACATGATATGGACCATGGAGGTATGAATATGAAGATTATGGTTTTGGAAGTGGATGATCACGGAGGTGTGAATATTGAAGCTGAAGATTATGATCCCATGGAAGATGACGATCATGCGCTAGATAACACATTTAAAGATGATGGTAATAATACATTAATCCATGACACATTTGGTACATGATCTAATTAATTCATGATGTACATTTTAATGATTTTAATTCATATGAGATGCTTATGGTTTTTAATGTACTTACTATGTAATTTTTAGTATATGTATCATGAATTTTTTAGCTAACATAAGATAATTGAATTACATATGCAGGAACCCAAACCCCTTTCATGAGCATCCCACATAGTCTCATGGATTGAAAGGTATAAGTAAATACACCCTATATAGAGATTAGTGTCTTTGGAAAATATGCAAAATATCTCGCATTATTACTTGCTATCTCTCTCATTTGATGGAGTGCAGGTAGCAACAAATAGGTATTTTTCAGATGTGTCTTCCTCAAGCGAAGGAAATATAAGAATGGAAGAAGAAAGTGAGACATGTAGTATTTTTGAATCAGGGAGATCAGTTAGAGGTCAAAAGACTAGAAGGAAATTCAATAAACATATGAAATTTTTCCTTTCTCATGGGGGGTCATGTTCTTATGATGATGAGAGAAAATGCGACATCGAGGTGCCCTTTAGGTACCAACATCTACAGAAACAATGGCTCCCCAAGGAAATTCCTCCAATAAATACTGATTTTAGTGTTAAAGGCAAGATATATCGCATAACACCATCGTTATTACATGGTTTGGGCCTATTTTCCGTGGATGGCATAAAGGTCTCTTACAACAAAATTGTCAAATTGATGGAGTATGCTGGACCTTGTTATGATTACACAAGTTGGATGCAGATTGTTTTATATAAAAAAAGTATGTGTAGGTATGCACTCTGACAAAATTATATTCAACAAAAAGACAACGAACAAAGTAAAAGAGTGGCTATATACATTGACGAAAGGCCAAAAGCATCAGGGAATATTGTAGGTTTTATAAATAGTACGCGACCTGTGTCAACTATCAAGCAACCTAATTGCATATTTGAGGTGTGTGAGGGATATCATGTATTTGTATGTGTGATAAAATTAATACATGCAGGGGGGAGAGATGCTTATTGGTTACAATTTGAATCACATAGATACAAATGATGCCACTATCATGGGGGTGCAGGTATGTACTATGTACCATTAAATAATTGAGTTTTTTGCTAATATTTTTATATTTGAGTTCTTTTTGTAATGTTGAATCTAATCCTTCTAGGAAATGAAATTCATCCAAATAAAATACTACAAACAAGCCCTCCAAAACCAGCCACGTCTAGAGAGTCTCCTCACCATCCACCTCATCTCCATCATCATCTTCTAATGAAATTTATTAATCTAGTCTTTTCTAATAAAATTTATTAATCTAGTACTTTCTAATTATTGGTTAACTTTAAATAATAACATAGGGCCACGATATGGAGCAGCCACATAGAGGTGACAATGATGATCCTCCAGTCACTTCTTCTTCCTAGCAGGTAAAAATCTTTGTTATTGTACTACAAATTAGATAGAAAAAAAATGTCAAATAGTGTTTTTTATTATGTTCTTTTCATCAATGTTTTGGAGTAATTTTAATAGTGCTAGTAATATTGTTGTCACAGCTAGGTGGTCATCAGAGAAAGGGAAAGGAACCCACAGTCCCTCAGGAGGAGTCCTTTGACAAAGAACTAGATGTTGATTTTACAACTTGTCATGACCTGACCATTGCAATTGAAAAGTGCCTCCAAAGAATTGGAAAAAAGATTGTCTCAATTATCATCTGTATACCCTCCGACTCCTGAGTCACAAAAAAGGGCGACTAAATTGATGCATCGAGCTCAAAATTTCAAAGTAAGTATTAATGTAATTTTCAATTATAAAAAAAGTTCAATAATAGTTTTTATGTTATACTAGTCTTTTATGTCATAAAAAAATAAGCCGATGTGTTGTTTTAACAACTTTTTTTTTTTTCATAATTTTGAACCTCGCAGCCATGATGAGGGTATTACAAGTGGTTTAGGTAGATTGCATGTTCCACTATCTTTTTTTTATTCTCTAACAATATTTTCCATGGTAGTCCATGCTTTTATTATGCTCTAACAATCTTATTCTTCAACACATGTCAATGATCATATGTTATTGCCACCTCAGACGAGACATGCCCAGATGTAATACTGCCTGCAATGTCGACAACACACAACATGGCCATAGATGCCATGAAACCACCTAATGGTACACAAATTTCATTTTCTCTCTCATTATTTATATGTTTATTTCCCTTGAAGTATTCTTTCTTGGGGGAACTTCGTAATGGTTTCAATTTATGCAACAAGAGATGCATCACATGATGAGGAATTTAATGGGTGTACTCATATTCCTAGTATGGGAATGGTGAAGGATTACATTTTTCTTGTGAGCAACGAAGGAGTTCCTTTGAAAGTAGCCAAACTTTGAGGTACTTTAAAGATTGGACCTTTCTTTTAATATACAATTGTATGTTAATTACACTGCATTCAATATGAGAAGCTTACATCTATTGTCTTCTTATTTTATACTATTATATCCTTTGACTAATGATCTGATGATTATTTTGCAGGGAATGATGTTTTTTATGATAAACTTAATGATGAGTTTTTGCGAATATTCGGGCCCACCCTCCATAAATGGTGGAACATCATATCCAAACTAAACCCCCAATCCACTATTTTGATTTCATATCATTGCTAGGATAGTTTTCCTTTCATCCATTTCTTGAAATATATTAGAGGTAAGTTCACTTCATTTATGAATATAACAGTGTTTTTTTTTCTTAAAAGGTGGAATGTCCAAGATAAAAAGTTAAAGGATGATCTCATATAGAGAGTATGACAAAATTATTTGGACCTCAGAAAAATAGGATCCTTGAGAAAGTCAGGTTATGTTTGAAGTATATTAGGGAGCAGTACATGAGTACATTAACAAACAACCCAATGTATGAGCATCCCCCTGCATTCCTGATTTAGAGTGGAAAAATCTTATTTTGGATGCAAAGGAGAGAAGCAAAAGGAAAAAAGGAAATACACCATGAGACAACAAAAAAAGGTATGTGATACTGTTAAGAATGTAATTATGTACTAAATACTCTTTATATTTATATGAACTAACACATTTCAAACTTTTCATAGATTTCCTCACACATTAAAGGCAATAAAGGCAAGACTAGAAAAACATGGGAAATACAAGCTCGGCTCTGGTAGTTATTCGAAACTTGCTACACGAGTTGTAAGTCTTAGTAAATAAGAAACCGTATGTAAATATTTATAATTTGCAATCAATTTTGTTTTGATGCAACAATGAAATAAAAAATCATGATACCAAGAAAAAATGCAGGGCACAAAGTTCAGTACAAGTCTCTCATAAGAGTACAAGAGAATTGGCTACCAACAAGGCTATAGAGCCATGGTTGAATGAATACGAGAAATGAGTGCACAAGGTTCTACTGATAGATCCGTCATGGTAAGTAAGATAAATGATGGTTTTTTTTAAATTGAATAATTTACCAATTAGTTTATTTGATGTTAAGTTCCAACATAAAGTGAGTATATTTGTTTTAAGTAAGAAAACAATGATAACAATCCATATGAAATTGGAATGCAGCCTGCCAATTCTGGTACACTACCTGCACATGATGAAGCTAGTTCGGGTGCACATCACACTGATGGAGGTATACATTTTCTATTCAAAATTTTATATGTAACTATTAATACAAGTAAACATCTTAAATTGATTGGTGTAGTAATACAAATTTAATTGTAATAGGTGTTTGGATTAATGTAACATTTTGTATTGTAGGTACAGAGGATTTAGAGGTCGGTGTTCATGAGCACATTGAGGTAGAGGCCAGACAAAATGAAGTGGAAGTTGATTATGTGACTAGATGATGTGACAAATTATAATAAAATGTTTTTAATTTAACCCTTTTATTTTTTATTCCAGAGGACCCCTCTTTGCATGAACAAAGAAATAGGTGTGCATTGAGATCCTATGAGAGGGGAGATAATCATGATGAAACTGATGTTCCTCTTCAAGATTTCTTTAAATTAAGAAATTTAATGAAAAAAAAGAAATGATTGTCATCTATGCATCTTAATTGATAATGACTAATTTTTATGTAACAACATCTTTAATTATGTGTTATTAAATGTTCATAAATTTTATGTGTTAAGATTCTATTTCTTTTACTTCTGCAATAAATGCTTGAAGATTATTCCAATTAGGATAATTTTATGCTTTCTGACCAAACTTGTCACATCTATAGCATTGTACCTTAGAGAAATCTTTCTTTTGGAATTTATTGTTTTGATAGTCTCTCCCTCTCCATCCATTAATGTGAGAGTTTCCTTCTTGATTGTTTTGATAATATCTTCCTCCTGATGTTGAACTACGATGTCTCTATAATTTACGTAGGCAAGGTCATCACTGATGAGCTCTCGAGGCATTAGGTCAGGCCCTTAGGTCCTATACTTTTGTGTCACCCATGAAATTTCCACTTCTTCCTAATTTTGTATATACTTTTCCCCTCTTTTATATTCCATTTGCATCTACATTCTAAATTATCTAGGTAAGTTATTACTATGGATAATCTTTATCCTCATGAATCTCAATTTTGAGGGATCTTATGTTGTGCATCAAGTTGTGTAGAGATCTATGCAGGTGTAATAATTGATGGGGCAAGATGAATACAATATAGAAATGAGGAAGAGAAGCTCAGGTATGCGACAAAATGTTATGATTTTTATTTGAGTATTAAGGCAAGCTATTGTTTAAAGTTATTTCATTTCCTTCTTGTATTATAGACAAACATTATAACAAGTAGGATCTTAAATTGTTGGTTTAGTTAAAATGGTATTTTAATGGTATTTTAGTTAAGTTTGGTGTACGATAAGTATGTTGTGTAATGTCCAATCTAGTATCTTAAATGTGAGAATTGTAGTTACAAAACTCACCGACTTTTAATTTTTGATGATCCTCTTTGTATTGACAGTGACTATTTTGCTGATTTTATGCTATCCATATCAATGGAGTGATCTTCTCTCTACATAATGTTATGACTTATCCTAGTTGCATCATTGAGCTTAACACTGCTTGAACATCATTGCTACTTTAAATCCTAATGATCTCCATTTTTTCATGACAAAACATGGTGAAATATTCAAACACCATGGTGACTATTATGCATATTGGATCATGGAATATTCATTGTTCTTGCATTTTCATTTAGCTCTATTTGATTACTCTTTCATTTCATGGTGGAGCATTGTTATAACATCACTTGAATAATTTTTTTGTCTTTACAATGCTATGACCTACAAATGTGATTTGATTTTGATGCCTTTCGAGAGGTTTCTTAGCTTTGCGAAACTGTGATTTATATTCTATGCATTGAGATGTTTTCCCTTATTGCATTGACTATATTTTTCTATAACAATAACCTTTCTATTGACTGATCCATCTATGTCATTTGACAACATCTCTGTCATTTGACAACATGCTTAGCATTTCCCTTCATCTCATTTCACTGTGTTTTTCCTTTGTTTGTCATTTGTATGATAATCTTGATCATCTAAGAACCTTGTTAACCATGATATGGTGACTAAATCACCCATGCCATCATAGTCCCATTGAGGAAATACATGTTTGTAACAGTGAATCATGATGATTCACTGTTATGAATGATATGTGTCTCCCTGATAGGACTATAATGACATGTTTGACGTAGGGATTGTACACCTTGTCATGATCAACAATGTTCCAATAACAACATACTAGGCTCAACCCTTGTTGGAGGCCATTCTATCCCACATGTTGCAATGCTTATGATATCAACTTAAGATCTTCAATAATGAATAATGATACCTAAACATACATATTGAAAAAAATCATAACATAAAAAAGATAAAGTACTGATTTCACATATAGATTGATGAGGATCCTTGAGCTCTAACAAAATTCTCTTTATCACTATGGTTGTTTTATCGCTATGTTATATTAGACTAAAACGTTGGAACAGGTTGAACTCCAAACACATAACATGGAAAGAACACTAGCTCTAATACCATTTTATTGTATCAAAGTCCAAGTTATCTTTCATTTCACAATTTATATATTTTGTTGGAAAAAATGCATGATGACCTCTGTTGGTGCTCAAATTAACAGATTGGATTTCCTATGGACTTGCTAATCCAATGTTGGGAAACCCGAGTGATTTGGCAAACTAACAAGTCACAACCAAGGCAATTTTGGAACTTCTGCAATTCTAGCTCTGCAAAACCAAGGCTGGTAGGCCTATACCTTGACTTATCCTTCAAGTTACAAGGCTTTTTATAGCAGATAAGTAACACTTCAACCTTCTTTCTCAAGTATGGCAAGGCACTTGAAAGAAATCTAACTGAAATAAATATATCATGAACTATAAATTGAAATACTTTAAGTAATTGAAAGAATATTTAGTAAATGTGTATGTAATTTGAAATGAACAGATAGATAAGATATCACAAAACTATAAACAATGAACTAAATAACTATAATCCAAAT